>BMAO01007039.1:0-62162 GCA_019973975.1 Trichonephila clavata | reverse complement strand
CAAACTACTTAAGAAAAATTTTTTCATCATGGTCTCACCGACCAGCAAGTGAACTTTGTAAGCCCTTCGGAAGAGTATTTTGTAACATTGTAATACTCATATAATAATAAAGAATTGTAAATATTATTTATATATCAACATTGTAAAATTCACCACAGTTTCTTTCATGTTAATTTATTTGTTTGATGTAGTTTTCCGTCTGAGCACAAAATTTCCATCCAATGCTACATTTTTCTGAGATATAAAGTGATGAAGTTTCTAAATCATTTCTTTAATCAGACTTTTTTAGTTTAATTTAATTAATACCGTATTATGCTATCCAAATAAATCATCTTTTTTAAACATTTATAAGCGTCACTGCAAAGTAACATGTATATTCTAACAGTAAAGTTTGAAAAATCATTAGTTTCACTCCCCGGAATGTTTACAAGACACTATAAGAATTAGGATGTTATTTTTTAAAAAAGGCAAGCCCTTTTTGATTCTCTTGGCTCCTAAAGGTTGTGTTTACATTTAGTAGTATAAGTTTGCAGGCTGATTTTCTTCCAAGTTGGATCAAAAGTTTTGAAAACTTAATAAGCGTTGAGATAGTAAGTGCAAAAAAAAAGTTTACCTTTTCTTCATAAACACCAATTTACCTCTGCACTTTCTGCCTTTTATTCGTTATTATATTTTTCAAAATGCGAGTTCAAACTTTTTAAAATTTTTGTCTGAATTTTAAATGATGTATCTTTTTAAAATTTTATTTTGCATTTTATAAATTTCATAATTCAACATTTCATTTCTTATATAAGATTTTTATATCATAAAAAATATGTTTTAAATATTTCACTTCAAATTTTTATAAAATTATGAAACACTAGTTATTTTATGTAACATAAAGTATCGAATCTGCAACGAAAATATACCATATAACTAAATCATAAAAATCCATGATGTACGAATTATTTTTTGAAAAAGAATAGTTGATTTTAATATCAATTATCGATATTTTTAATTTTTAACTCTTTGATCGTTTGATTTTGATTTTCTTTTGCACAGAGTATCATATTTTCTGTATATTCAACACAAATTTACTTCAAAACTTCTATCTTCATATCATGAGAGAAACTCTGAATCAGATAAAAATTATGTCATTTAAAATTCCGTACCATTATGAAAACGCATTCATTATTCATTCAATCATTTTCAAAATATCAATGTCCTTAAAAATAATTTTAAATTTTAAGGAAACTGTTCAACTCGAGCATATATCATGCCTTAAATATGGTTGAAATTAATAATAATAATATATATATATATATATCCATGCTATAAACCATGTTAATCATGTTAAAGTTACACCATGGTAATTATTAAATACAGACACAATGCAATATACAGAGAAAATCATTTATATTTTTCATTTTTTTACACATTATTATTTGAACCTCAAACTTCACATAAATTATAAGAAACGGTAAAATAACATTTGGATTCTAAGAGCATTTTATCGTAAATACAGTTATTTTTAAGCTAGAAGACTATCTGTATTTATATTCACTCACTAAAGCCTTACAGCTTTTTTGCAATTTTGTATTCAATTCTTTAACATTTTTAACGTTTTAACAAATTATACAAAAGGTATATTTCGGATACTTGAAAAAAAGTTTTGATGTTTTAACAGTACTTAAAAAAGCTTAAAACATTATAATTTAAAACTTAAAAAAGTATGTATTTATAGATTTGAAACATGGTACTCACAATAACGTCCTAAGGCATGGGTCAAATGTTCGCAGAGCTTCAACCTGGCAGGGGCCTCGTCTCGTTCAGGCTCGTATAGATCTAATTCAGATAATTTCAGCGGTCGAATGTTATTTCTGGTTTATTCTCCGAAAACTGGGGCTTCCTTCTGGCTATATGCTAGTGACCCGTCATCACGTACAGGCCTAGGCCTACCACCCTACTCCATGTTACTCATTCAGTCAAAGGAGACAGTCGGACGAGAATTGGTTTATGATCAGAGTTGTTAACTTTTCTGGAGGCTGAAAATTTAAAACAATATTCAAATACATATAATACTTTTAAATTACAATTCATCATTCAGATATCTTACACATTATTTATAGGAATGAGCTTCAAATGTAAAATGTTTTCATGATGTAAATCATGATTTTAAAAATTATAAACATATAAATAGAAATTTTTATAGAAATATTAATTATAGTTTTACTGCATGCTATTTTCAAAAGTATTAGCTTTAATTACTAGCAATAAATTTGGTTATAAAGTTATATGTATTCTTATTACCGTAGTAAATTTAAATAAATAAATAATAATTATTTTTAAAATAAAAATTATATTTTAAAGATTTTAAAAATTTACAATATTTTCAAATGAAATACAAAGACATATTCTTAATTTACTAGGGCTTAAAGTGTATGATACATTTTATAATTCTATAGTTGTATCATCAGGTACATTTTGAAAATAGCGTGCGTAAACTTAATTAATAATTCTTATAAAAATGACCTAACTATGTTCTATTTTAAAATTATAATTATATTTGATCATTTTACACTTTTCTGACCTCATTCATTTATAAACAACGTGTGAGATTCAAATTGTTTTAATTTTAATTTAAAATTATATGTATTTGAATATTGTTTATATTTTCAGCCCTCAGAAAGAGGTGCTTACCCTGGTGATTGTAGATCCTTGCATTTATTTTCTTCGGGTTTTGTTTGTGTTGACAACATATATTTATACTGTGTATTTTTAAGGGTCATAGGTGGGGCCTATATTTGTGTAGGGGCTCAAAGTCTTCTTTTGAGTTGGGTCCCGGGTTCTCAATAATTTTTAAGACATCCCTGATGGTAAGAATACAATTTAAAAACTGCTATTCTCCATTGCTGCAGCTTGAAGATTCTGAATAATTGAGCATCGGTTCCTAGAGTGAGTAACAACATACAACTTCTAAATGTGAAGATAAACATATTAGCCCATTGTTCAGCCATGTATTTCCGAAATATCTTTTATATTTTACTGGAATAGATTAAGTGTGAAGTTCGCTCCTAATTAAAGCACAAAAAAAATTCAAATATCAAAAGAAAAATTTGAAATTTAGGAAATAAAAACTGATTTTATAGTTATTTTTAAATATTCACATTAAAAATTTATTTTAAAGATTATTAAAACGTAATAGGATGCATTTTATAGATAAACGTCTTATGTTTCTTAATTGTTCTCTTTTCCTTAGCATTTCTAAATTATTAAGACATACAAATTGCATACATATTAAATAATTCGGATGTAATATTGTTTAACCAAACAATTGTGTAGGTCAATTTAGCGATCGTAAATATGTATTATTTGCAATTTGCCGGCTGCTTGGCATATTTGGCTAGGCACTGGCCTTGTTCGCCCAAGTTTGCTGGTTCGACCCTGGCCCTAGTCAGTTACAGCTGACACTGAATATCGACACTATCCCTGTGGTATGATAATGAAGCATGTTAAAGATCCCTAGAGTTCCTGTTTGGCTTGGGTGCTCTCTGCAAAATTAAACGACAAAAACTATTTCGTATCTTTTGCGCTCAGTTGCCTCCCTCTGAGGAGAGAACTGGGCGTCAAGCTGTGCGGCTTGTGGTACATCTCTATATGGTGCTGCTTAAAAAAGGGATAACAGCTCCCGGAGAATACGCATGATTCTCAATGAGCAGAAATGCTAATCTCTCCTTATTCCATTTTAAAAACAAATTATTATACTTTGCCATGCAGTGGTTATTTATAATCGTGTTAAATTGTTGTTGTTGTATGCCCACCTGACAGTAGCATCAGACCAAAGGTCCACGAAATTCATCGCGGCTAAAGGCTAAATTTACGCCTGTGGATAGCCTAAGCTTTGACCCCAAAGAAGGTCTGGTGCTCAGCGATAGATGGCGACACCATTCGGACTCACAGATTTACTAACGAGCACGTTCTCCGTTATGTACTCAGTGGGCATTTGGTGGCATCGGGCATCAGACAGGCCTTCCGGTCCAGGTCCAGTCTCTAACACTAAGGCTACCACAGCCCTTATATCGTAACTGCGGTAGCTGCTGATGGCCACAAAAATCGAGTGGCTATGGTTGCAAATTCTTGAGCAACATTGTTTCTTTCGAGTCGAAGAAGGTTCAAATTCTGCCTCTGGAAAATAGCCGATACAGAGGCTGATGCGCCATAAAATTATCAATGCCATATTTCTCGTTGGCTGAGTGTGTGGAAGTTTGAGAATAAGTGCCTCTCAGATGTCTTCATCCCTTGACAATGGTTCACATTTGAGTTTCTTCTCCTGCTTTTATTCATTGAAATGTGATGTTAGTAAATAATTTATCAATAGCTATTGAGTTACGATGCTCAGATTTGCGTAAAAATTCAATGAATTTAGGTTTATTTTAAAATAAAGTGATTGAGAATATTTCTTACAAAATCATGCCACAGCTTTCATATTTTCTGGTTAAGGCCCGTAATAATAATTTTAATATATTGCCAGATCATTTTGCAGAATCGCTCTATTAATGGTGTTGAGGCGAGTGTCCCCGCCCCTCACTCTTATGTCATCAAATCCTTCAAAACAAATTAGGACTGGGAGAGTTGTTGGTCTAACTCTAATACTGGCTTAAGAGTCAATCTTATTTCCCAAACCCAGTTTAGATATTAATCCCATTCCAGTTACGTTACATAATTCTTAACAAACCATGGCCATTTGTTTCTTATTTGCATCGTTTCAAGTGAGATTACTCCCAATAGTCTTTATGGTTCTGTGGGGACGCTGACTGTGCTCTCTTCGCATGTCCTCTGACAGATCTCTCCATCTCAAAATGCTAAAAACCTGGTTCCGTCTATCGTTAAAAATCCCTCCATTCCTCTAAACTAAAATCATGTATTAAAATGGCCTCTACGTCCGGGATCAGATTTCTTGAGTTTTGGTCGGTACTCTTTGTGGTCACACTAGCAGTTTCCCTCTCTCACCACACTAACGTTTCCTGCCTTTTTCTCACCCTCTTTTTATTTTTAATCTAAACCCTATTTTTATTTTAATGTTTGCAGCCTCTGGTTTAACTCTTGATTAACAATATTAGTATACTTTCAGGTTTAATTTCTGTTTTTCTATTTATTTTATTTTTAGCAAAAATGTTACATATCAATAAAATCAATAATCTATCCCCTTCTCTCTTTGTTTATTTATTTATTTTCACTGTTGCTATCTTCTTTTATGCTTTTAAAAATGGGAGTGACTGAAAAGTAAATGGCAGGAAAATATCAATAGGAAGTGGTGTCATCAACTGAAATTTGATTCAAAAGAAACTTTTTAATGTAATTATTTATGCTTCCAGTTTTTCTTCTTTTTATGAATTTTGCTTTGCCTTTGCATTTGTTTTGCATAATTTATTATTTCTTTTGTATTTGTAAAAAGTTGGAATTGTTTAAAATGTAAACTGATTTTTATTAAAAACTGGACGTGAGGGTGGTTGTTTCGAGGATCGGTTGTAGCTCTAAACCCTCTTCGGGTGGGCTCGGTTCCTCTGGGCATTCATCATCATCACCTTACAAAATCGTAGAACATTTCAATTAAATTAAAGTTTTTTTTTCCAAAAAAAAGTATTAAGTTCAGAATATTTTGTCAAATAAATAAATAAAAGCTTAGTAAAAATAATTTTTATTTTACGTTTAATCTCTATTTTTAATTTTTATTATCTTAAAATTCAAGATGAGTTTTCAAAGAAGCGTACATCTTTGGGTATTTAAAATACACTAATGCTGAAATAACTTATTAAAAGACGATACTGTATTAATTCTATTTGAGTGTGATATATAATAGAAATGATTGATTGAATTGCTAAAAAAATCTATTCAACTATACAAAATCCATTTTGAATAAAGTCAGTGGTTGAAAAATGTTTTTCCAATATTAAATTAGTCTTCTCTTCTCAACTAATAAAATATATTGGAATTAAGGTTAAGAAGCACCTAATCTGAAACATAATTACACATATCTAAATATTCGCTAATTCTTTGAATAAAAATACCACAATAAATTTTATTTGGAGAAATAGTTATACCTGGTCATTAGTATAGGTATTAGCATCTGTGTTCTACCTTTATTTATATTCTATTTAACGATATCATTAGGGTAAAGGGTTATCAAAAATGGATATATATTCATTAGAAATGGCGTTTTGCTGTAAGATGTTATGCATTTTATATTATTCACTATTTTGCATTTAAGGTAAATGGAGGTTATTAATTACTTTAATCGATATCTTTAAGAAACTGTACGTGAATAGTTGGAAGAGTGATTATAAAATGTAGGTATTAATCTGTGAAAAAGCATCCATATATGATTTGGATAGTGATATTCTAGTCGAATATATTCACCCGCATATGTTTATTTATTTGGAAGACAGGCTAAATTAGCGTTCAAATACTTACCAGCATCAAGTAAATCACCTTTATATTAATTTTAATACTTGAGAACATTAATATATCATTTAATCGCCTTACGTTATATACACTGGTACCACTGAATTAGGGATACCTACTAAGTAACAGAGTTGGGCCTCCTCTGGCCTTAATACCAAACTGCCATACGACGAGCATAGGTTCTGCAAGTTTCTGAAAATGTTCCATGAGATGACTTGCCCGTATTGGCTAAATCTGTCCATAATTCCGTAAGGTTCGTTGGATCTGTGGGATAGCTTTCTGTACTTGTTCCAAAACATCCCAAAGATTCTCATAGGATTTAAGTCTGAAGCTTCTAGGGGTCAATTTCTAAAAGAAAAGTTAGAAGAATGCTCATCTACTGTCCAATAGCCAACAGGTTGCGTGACTGTCTTGCTGAAAAACTCCATTATCATTGTGGTTAACAGGCCGCGTAAATGGATGGAGGTGATCACAAACTCACACAAGACCAATTGCATTGAGGAGGTTGAATTTTTACATCCCAAAGGTCCCAAACAGTACCACGAAAACACCACAGACCATGATTAACTTATGCCGTGTTCATTTTCAACCTAGCATGCAGGATCTATAGTTTCATGACCTTGACTCTCAGCCTTCCGTCGGCGTTAAGTTGTCGGAATCGAACTTATCACTCCATGCTACTGGTTTTCAGTCCTCTACACTACAGTCTCTGTACTTTCTTGCCCAGGCAGGCGTGAAGCCTGATGGCGGTCATGGTACTCTCGTAGGTCGACCTCCCAAAACCCATATGGTAAAGCAGGCGTTGCTGGTGCAGATTTATGACTATACGACCCCAGTGACTGACAACGCCATTCAACTGGAGTGTAAATTTGAGTTAATGTTTTGGTACGCTGGCTGCGTACAATACGCCTGAGCCGTCTCTCACCACACGCACTGTCAAGGCTAATTGTCCTTGCAGTTTGCCCGATCATAGTTTTGTCTTGTATTCTTGGTATATTCTTATTTTCATCGACCTTGAAATCCTACCTGTCTGACGATTTAGGAAATTTATTGGCCTATGTTTCGCATCTACTATTTGTTTTGCAATAGAAGGCATCTAAATCAGGCAGTTTACCATACTAACGTTCAACAACTAATTCCCAACTACATTGCCTGCTATATGCAGCTACCACAGCGCCCTTAGCATAAATGATGCGCAAAATACAATTTGCATAGCCTTACTATCCTAATTCAGTAGCGCTTCAGTGTATTTTAAGCGTAAACGAGCTAAAATTACTGAAATGTATAAATTTTTAAATGCCCATATTTGTTATTCATTTTCTTCGTATATCGTTATTAATTATAGTCTAGCAAGGAATCAAATACTGAGAAATTGATTGTTTTACTTTAATCAGCTAATTAGCGATTAGTTAATTTAATCTTCAACGAGTTTTAAAGAATGAAAGAAAATTAAAGATCGTTTTTAAAAACTTCATTTGAAACTGTTCTTCCTAGCTGTATATTTTCATAATTGATTAAACCACATAATCTTTAAGAAGATATTTAATTTCCTTTTCAAGGAATCATATTTAGTTCTTAAGAAAATATTTTCGGAAAAATTTAAAGTGGATTATATACTTTTTGTACAACAAGTAAGAATGATTCATAAAAGTTTAATTATTAATTTTACATTCCAAACATTTACTTTTGCACAATAGGCGAAGGAATTAAAATCAAATTTTGAATACAGAATATTTTGCATTTTCATAAATAATTAATATTTTCCCGTTGAAAGAACCGTTTATTTTCTCTACTAGGAAACTTGTTTTACTTTTGCACATTTATTTAATTAATTTATTTCATTGACTGAATCTTTAATTTGTCATTCTTTTATTCAAATCTTATATTCCTTTCATATACTCACAGCATATTCTGAAATATATTCATTTTAATAAATGGATTCTGTAGCATCCGCTTGAATATTGACACTTTCTAAATCAATTAAATATTTAACTCATGCACAAGGAATAATTAATTTTTTAACTCTTGCTAAAAACACTGTTTCGGTACATTATATAAATCAAAAATTTTGTAGATCATGGTTAAATCGTTTACATCACTATCATGTAGATGGTGATGCATAAATTATTATGTCTTGAAATTTTACGGATTGAAAATACATTTACTTGGTTTAAATAAAATGTATTTGGGAATATTATTTCAATAAAAATGTTTTTCTGGCAATCATTCCACACTGTTTATTTAATCAAGCTTTTATTTATTAATTAGTATTTTAATTTAATATCAAATATTTAAATTATTTATTCAAATATTAAAAATTTCAAATGAACTGTATTTAATCTAATGTAAGTTTGTGTAAATTTTTAAATATTTTAGAATTGCGATAGTATATTCTAAAATATTCGGGAAAAATTGTAGAAATTTTATACATATTGTCATAAACTTTGCCACCAGAATCAAGTGAGTTTATTACGAATCTTGGCATGTAGGAGCATTAATCGAACCCAGATATGTAAATAATAAGAAATGCAGCATGATTTCGCATGATGTAATACCACAGAAGAGGGTTAAACCATATAAAACAGGTAAAGTGTATTTATGTATTTAATCTTTAGTAGACCTTTAAACGCCATTGGGACATTATGAGCAGCAGTCAGTGCCTGAGGGAAAATAGTGGTGAAACGGAATGAACAATTCGATGCCGTGGTTCGCCACCAATGCCGTTCTGACTTAACTGTGAGGAGTTGTTGGAACCAGTGGACAAATTGAAGCTACCCGGTGATCAGAACCAAGGAACGCTTTCGACCAGATCAACAGTAGAGACTATCATCATGAGACACTCACACATAGCAGCAGCTGTTTAATTTCTTCTGTATTGTTTGAAAATTTACATTCTTCAATAGAAAAATTAGTTTTGTACAATTACATATTAAATGCAGTACAAATTTTAAGAAGGTGTACCTGATTCCCAGTTATGCCACATTTGCTATAATTTTAAAATTCAAGTTTTAGCGTTCTATTTATCAATTCTCATTAATAATGCATCTATAGATGCAGCATAGTGCCCTCTATTTTTAAATAGTAAAATAAAAATGCAAAATTTGAACATTTTTATTCCTGATCACCTTAAAATTTAGAAAATACGTTTCTGAGAAAAATGGATTTATTAAAATTAAAATCAAATCTTAAAAGGTTTGCTGCTAAAAACATATAACACTTTATATCAAAAATAAAGCTTTCTAAACACATAGTATTTTTCAAATTCTTGTTTTGTTTTATTTTGTATCAATGAAGTCAAAAAGTTTTCTTAACTTCTAAATACGTATGGTTGTTGAAATACAAGTTAAAACACTCAAAGCACACTGAAAACTTTTATTACATTAAAAATAGTAATTTTATATACAAAAACCAGGCACATATTTACCCTTAGGCTTAAAAGTAGCAAATATGAAAATGTAAGTTTATTTTATCAATAAATATTCACAAAAAGTTTTATTAAAACAAAATGTGCCTACCATAAAAATTATGATAAATTATAATTAAAAATAAAAAGAACAGCTTTTAAGCAATCCATGTGAATGGATTGTGCTTTCCTAAATCATTAGTGATTTTGTTTTCGGTGCAATATTCTATTTTCCAATTTTCTAAATTCTAAGAATGTCTCGCAGAAGTTAAAATAAGTTCCTCATCAAAATCACACAAACACATGTACAATACCTTCAGGAAGGAAAAGAATTTTCTTTTAAATCAATGATAACAAATAATTATATCCCAAATTAAAGGAATTAACATTAATAAAACACTTAATGTAAAATATTTCAAGCCCAATAGCTGTATTTTTAGGCAAAATGATATAAAATTTTATTGAAAATGCTTTCTAAATAAATTTCCAAATCTTTATGGATAGATTTCAACTTTTGACATTAGCTGTAAACATTCTCGTACAATTGGTAACAATGAAGAATCTATTTCATTAAATCGAAACCTCTTAGATTTCTCAGATCTTGCTTTAGGCATATCTAATTAATATTTTGTCTTTAAAAGACATATTTCTGTATCAAATATATCAAAAGTTAACGTGAAATAAAATATCGAGACATAAGAGCATAAGAAAATCAAGTAACAAATGAATTTATCTCCTAGATTTTACTAGAAACTAAAAATATATTTTTAAAATATCACAATATCTCCTTTATTATTTCCTTAAATTAATATTCTTTCTATAAATTCAATAAAATTCAAAAAGAATAAGCATTGAAAACATTTCTGGTTCGATTTCTAACTACCTGTTTGCTTTTGATGATATATTTGACATGAAAACTAATAATAACTTCGTAAATAAATGGAATACAAACAAAGTGGGGTATTTAAGAAAGTAGAAATTTGAGCCTTTAAATTTGAAATAAAAACTTCATCAAAATTGACGTTTTGCACTAGTCAAATCAATAATCGCAACAGGTGCTAGTTATCTAAATTTAGGATGAATACCATGCAAGGTAAGCATTACTCATTCAGTCATTCAACACATAAAATTAATCATTCATAGGATTTATTGAGTAATTTATGTGACTGGAGCAGGACTATGAAACGAGAAAGTTATACTAATGTCATAATATATTGCAACGTGAGGGCTAATTACAAGGACTTCGTAATTTGAGCCTCGATCGAGTGACAGGGACGACATACAGTATCTCCTTCCTAACTACCATACTGCCAATGGAAGCATATTGAACCTCGACAGATTTGCATTGTCTATCGACACGGTGGGTCTTCTTCATTCGCAACAGGATTCAGACTCACGACACTCTGGCCTGAGTTCGACCATAACCACTAGGCTATTGCAGCAAGATCTAGCAAAAACTGTATTGTCTTAAAATGAGCTTAAATTAGATATTATGAATTGTAATGTCAGGCATATGACAAAATAGTAGAAAGAAAATAGAGAGGTAAAATATAATTCTTAATATTTATGTGCTTTAGTAGTGCTCTCTTTTAATTTTAGTTTTGATTCACTTCTAAAAGTACATCCTGTAAATATTTTGGGAGGATGTTCCAATGTTTATATTGCTTATTTTTAACCTCAATGGAAACTCTACAAAAGCATTTAAGCATTGCTCATAAGCCATTATGCGGCGCTCTCATTGAAAGTTAAATGCGTTCGGTTATAAAACAACGTAACACAGTTTGAAAATACTTGCAGCATCCTAGAAGAATGTAACTTTGTTGAATATAACTTTTATTTTGGTATCGAAACTAAAGTCTATTAGTTCAATACAAGGAATGCCAGTCATTTGTTTAAAATATGGTTTGAATATTGTCGAAAGTTTAAACTATCAATAAACTATTTCAAGCAGATAATTGTCCTGAGACACGGCTTTTAATTTACTCAATAAAAGTGAAACTTAAATCAAAATTTAAGAACACCATTTAAAGCATTTTCGATTAAGTGACGGATCTATGCGTCGTTCCACTAATCCTCTTGAAAATCTTTTGAGCTATGATTACAATGTAACCCTTTGGAAGAAACAAATGTATGCAGAAAGGTCAGTTATATATATATATAGGTTTTCTAATAGCGAAATAGAGGAGAATAAATGAATAGGTTTGAGAAACGCTGAATTACACGATTTGTTTCCACCAGTGCCACAATTTTTCCTTATAAGCGTCCATTTGTGGTGTATGGGGGACAGAAAAGGCACAAAATAAGCAAATCCTTCATAAACATATCAGGTCATTTGTGCATTTCAAAGCCTCTCAGGATAGTTTATTGTAGCTTGAAAGAAAAATTGTATTTCGAAAGACGTATATATCCGGGGCACTTAAAGAGCAAGTTGAGCAGAGACTGATATACGCTTCCAGGTGGCTTGATTAAGGGGTAAGTTATATTGCCAATTTTGTATTTCTTTCTTTTAATTTCATATTTTATTTTTATGTATAAAGAATAAAATAATCAATTAAATATTTAAATTATATAAGTCTTTACTTGATTTAAAATTTCAGTTCATAAAAAGTAACTGCAAAAGCAATTACCTTATTCTGAAAGTTAGCAAATCTTATGTTATATGGTAATTGAAAACTTTAGGTTGTTTCAAACACATTAGAAGCTAATACTAAACGTAGAATTATTGATTTTGCAAAAGTTACTTTTACATTTAAAATAAGATTTAAAGGAAACATTGATGTTTTGCACTGTTTCATATTTCTGTATTTGGTACTGAAGTTATATTATGCAAAACGAATTCAACTATTGTTGTATCATTTCAAAGTTTATTTTCAAATTATCCGCTTAATAACGCAATAGCGATAAATTATACGTAAACTTTTCATATTCTGAATTACCTTTTCTGATATACAATACTTGTATAGTAAGGAAATATATAAAAGTTCTGCAAAGTTACTGACGTTTTATTTAGCCTAATCTTTCAGTAATATTTATATCAATGAAAAATAAATTTCATGATAACCATGTATAATGTTGAACACTGTTAGGAAGCAATACAACTACTTAAAAATACTTCTGAGACCTCACAGTGAGTTCAAAAGTATGAAAATGACTGTTCCATTATATTATAAACCCTGAATTTTTCGATTCAGCATTACACCAACAATAAAATTATTTAGAGACAGCATAACATATAGAAAATAAGAACGGTGAAAATATACAGTTTTGGTGGTCTAAATAAGTAAAATTAAGGTATACATAAGCATTGACAAAAGTATAAAAATACTTCAAAGGAAGGTCCTTTTGTACCGCATTTTCCCTATTTCCATAATGGTAAAAAAGACAAAGCTTAAGGACCAGTTTTAAACAACTGTTAAATTTTATGTGTTTTATTGCATTGTGATTATTATTTAATGGGGCTTTATAGAAATTGTGATAGTTTTTAAACTTTTATGTCGAGTAATAAAGCATCAAATGATAGAAACCATATGTATTTTAACAAGAATTTTTTATTAGAGTTTTGGACGAAATTTCACATTAAAATATTTTATTTAAAATTAACACAAAACTTCAAGGTTATAAAACCGTATGATTTAAAAATGTTCTTACCTTCTAATTTAAACTTTTGAGAAATTTAGATTCAAGGTAAACACATTCAGCTTTAAATAACAAGTGCTAACAAAAGTTTGGATTGCTAAAATAGTCCTAATTTAGTAAAAATTAAAAATTTTTAAAACTAAAATTATATTAGAAGAAAAGAGACCCAGTTTATTTTCTACTAATAATCAAGAAAAATGAATTTTGCACTGAATCTTGTAAAGTTACCCCTTAATAGATTTCCATATTAACATTATTATCGTTTATGTATGAGGTTTAGTAGTGTTTTGAAACCTTAGGGAACAATTGACATAAATAAATTTCTCATGTACATTGATTAAAATAGAGATAGAAACTTTTATTATATATATATATATATTGTGTGTGTATTTATTATTGTGTGTGTGTGTCTGTGTATTGTGTGTGTGTGTGTGTGTGTGTGTGTGTGTGTTGTTATTTATTATTGTGCGTATTATATGCAATTTTAGGTAAATCACATTTTGTAATAGGTTTAGAATATTCTATCTATATTCAAAGATTTTGATAAAGTGTATGTAAACAAAAGGGAAGTTTGGTTGCCACAAAAACATGTTCAACCCTACTTTTATGTAAATAGTTTTTATAAAGCTGTGTCCTAAAGGCTAAGTCAGAAATGTTTATAATACTGCAGCTTCCATATACATATATTTTAAATTCTATTTATTTATATTTTCTAATAAATATTTCTAAAATCTTCTATCTGGTTTATTTTTAATTTTGGGTTTTATTTTTAGCTGATTTCAGACATGATTCATCTGTCTTTAGTAAAATTTTAACTATATACATCGTGGCCCAAATTGTGGACCTGAAATATTATATTTTAAAGTTTGAATACTTATTGAAAATGTTTACGTTGTGCAAATTCAAGTCTTTATACCATTTTAAAGAAAGTGTAATATTAAATTCAATACAAAAACAATATTTAAACATTGGATCTGAAAAGTTATACTGCAATAACTATCGATAACCATTATAATACTATTAGACCAACCCGGTGAGCTATCATTGCTTAGTCAACATTTTATTACAGTTTCTCATTGATGTTTCTGACTGAAAATAGATTTAAGCTCTTTAGTCGTTATTATATGATGCCGGAAAACATTTATATCTCAATTAGTTCCTTTTATGTCATGAATTTTCTTTTCATTCCATGGGTACCTCAAACATGCACAAGTTATTTAGACGCACATTCAATGATGAAATGAATAACCTCAACAATTTGTTGACAATTTAATACTATAAAAACAATGCAAAGAAAATATCGAGTTATTTCAGAGAACAATGTTTTCTTTAAATGTTTTGTATTAATTTTATGTTCTTGTGAATGTTTTTGTTTCATTCTTTGTATGAAATACATGCATGTATACATATCTATGTAAATAAAATGCACTCTAATAAGCGTATTTTGTTAAATATATGGTCTTTTTGTAATATCAACTTCCCACTCAAATTCTTTTAACACGAAAGAAAAATTTTATTCCCTCGGTTTTCATTACTAAGCGATTTTCATTGTATATACATGCGTCACGCCAGCCAACAAAGTTAAACAATGTTAACTTTATTCTATACAGAAATGTTATCTTTTATTTTACACTACATCAAAGAAACAATATCACACACATTAATATAACATTAACTATCTCAGTACACAAAAGAATTATTGCTAGCATTTCTTCGATTTCCATGTTAAGCTGAATTTAAATGCGCACGATATAGCATATGTAGGTGTTCAGTGACAAACGTGGAGTGTTTTGGGTTAATGGTGATGATTAGTGGTATTCAGTGATCTTGATATATTATACTGCACTGAGTGTTGAGAGATTTTGCAGTCATCATTATAATACACATTTCTAATAAAAAATCAAATTATTTTAACCGTGTCCTGTTAACCAAACAAATTCTGTAGATCTGTATGGAAAACAGCTGTTATTTCTATATCGCAATAACTGGGCACTGACTTTTGTCTGAGTACCTACATTTAAATATGTTAGAACAAATTATTAAGTTTTCTTTGGTATTATGTATTGATACTGTCGGTTGTGTTTTATTTTCCTCAATTGCAAACCAAAACCTATCATGGCGTCATGCATAGTAAAAAGTTGGACCAAAGAACAGAATAATTTGAAATATTAGCCGTTTGAGACTGCTGTATTCCAAGCTTTTCTGTGGAATTTTAAACAAATCTATATGCTTGATATGCATGGAATCCATTTCTATTTTGAAAGAGTTTAATATTAAATGACACTACTAGATTAAACATGCAAATATGCTTGATTGAAAGAACTCCAGCATTTTACAAATTAAGTAACTGACTTAAAAATTTCTACTGGTAAAATATTTTTACTAGAATGGGCAGAATAGACATCTGTGTAAAGCTTGGGTAGCCACGATACTATCAAAAATTGAAATCTAAGAACTTATAGAATCCGTTGAACTATGCATACTAAAAAGGACTTCTAAAAATAAGTCTGTTGCACTGATTGAATTTAGGGGACGAGGAGGGACATTAGAAAATGGCAGAAAGTATTTTGAAATGTCATTTTTATATTTCTCTCTAGCAATAGGTGGAAGCTCAGACATAAATGCTTTCCAAGTAGCTTAAGTTCTATAAGGAGTATTGATGTCCATTTTCAAAAGACAGAAGAACTACTGGTAATGTATTCATTTTAAAGACCATCAAATCACGAGATTTGTTAGAGAAAATTATATGAATGGAAAATTCATTCGTTTCTCTCAAACATTCATCAGCAGGTTCAACAACACATGGAGCTGCAGCAGTGGTTGGGAGAAATAAAGATTTAATCAAAACCATAATAATCTAATATCGTCATAAGCTATTACAAAATCATTGTAATCAAAAATCAAATCCATTAAACTAACGTCAAATCAACGTTAAATCACAGAACTATTATTTAAACTAATACTGAATCAATTGACATTGCATTTTAAATAGATGACATTAATGAAAACAAACAACGTTTGATTTATAATAAAATTAATCCTAACAAATTAATGTAATATCTAATGTTCATTCTCAATAAATTCTACTATCTACATTCCTGTCATTTGTGAGCCACTAAATGACATTCCTGCTACAAGGCTTCTGTCCCGTATATTGTGACAGCCTATTTCTACATTTGAAATGAAACTTGGCTTTTAGGAACAGTTCAAGACCAAAACTTTACTTATTTTCTAAAATTAGCATGGTGATCATACATTACACAGGAGGCAGCGAATAAATAAGCATCCTTAATATCTGATTTAAAACTTGAGTCTGAAAATCAATTAAAAGATTCAAAAAAAGAACCCGTGTTTTCAGTGAATTTTCAAAGTTGTTTGCTGTTGACGTTAAATTATTACCAAGACGAATACAAATGAAACATCATGAAATGTGTTACAATATACAGTTAAAGGAGAAATTTCATTAATATGACTTGGTTAAGTTCTTTAAAACTTATTTGGACGATAAATATCCTTAAAAACATGTTTTATTGATGGTTTCGCTGTTGGCGTGCGTAAACATTAACTAATTACATAAGCATATCATCTAAACGAGTTTGAATTACTATTTGTAGAAAATAACGTGAAGCGACAACCTCAGTCCATATCAGTATTGATGCGTTCAATTTTGCCAAACAACCGTCTCACTAAACGGGACATTTTAAACTGTGTAATAAATGTCTGATACTGAGTTGTTTTCTGTGAAAAATTAAATTAATATATCATTTCTTGTCTTCCTTTACATAGACCCAGCAAGAGATTTTACCAGGAACTCACCTGCAGAGAAGCGACAATTGGTTGAAGCTGTAGCACGTCTGTTAGTTTACTTAAATTAATAAAACAAAAAATAAATGTACAGCTGTGCGGGGAATATTATTCTTGAAATTTGGTCCGTTGATGGGAAAGTTTGATCTTCCTTGCTTTAGGGGAAAATTCTGAACATGTTTTGTGTACTGCTCTTTTAGACAAGTGATACTCTAGTGAAAGCAGCTCTAAACGTTTCAGTGAGTGATGTGAAATCCTTTTTCTAATGCCATTAATGTTAAAAATTAAGCATTACTAAATTCCATACAAATTCTTATATCTTATCTTCTTAAAGCAGCGTTTCTCAAACTGTGGGGGGCACCCCCCTCTAAAAGGGTCTGACAACCCTACGTGAGGAGGTGATCTTATCAAAAAGTCGAAAATAGAAGATTACTTCAAAAAATTATCAATTTAATATAAAGAAGAAAAACAAAATATATTCAGACACATTTACATTGATAGAATATACTCATAAATGTGTATCAGTAGTACTGCACAATGTATTTGATAATTAATTTAAACTTAATAGTGACTTACATGGGCTTGTCATATACAAAATAATATGCAAATTTTAATACTATCTGCTTAATTTGTGTGGTTTATTATTAGAGTTGTAGCTTTACATCTTAGTAAATTATTATTACATTCTATATTGTTTATTGCGGAGGATAAAATTTTGATTGAAAATTGGGTTGCAAGCATTGAAAGTTTGAGAAGCACTGCCTTAAAGTTATTCTGAACTCTAACGAAACAAAAAGTATCTTTATTTCTCCTTAAATATAAATGAATTAATCTGGATCACTTATTATTTATGTTTATATTTCCTGAAGCTAAAATATCTACTTCAAAAGCTTTATACTACTATGTTCAAAAGGAAGACGAAGAAAAGTAAGCAAAACCACGTACAGACAGTATTTCTCCACAAGAATTAAATCGCCCGATGTCACATAAATCGGATTAACTCGAGAATGGGAATTTCGAAAAGACAAATCGCGAATTTCCAGGTCGTAATCTTCAAACGGAAGTGGTTTTCTTCCTTGGTCGGTTATTTTTGGAACACTCTGAGAAGAGTAAAAGCAAAATCACAAAAATTTTCGAGGGTGTCTTTCCTTTTGCAGTCAGTCTAAGATAAAAATGTATACAAGATGTTCGAAAAACTACTTCCTTTCTCCCCCGCATAATTTCGTTTTTATTTAATTTAGTATTACTTAATTGGGGAGGGGATTTCTATGAAATGTTTTAAATTAATCGAAATAAAACGAGTTGTATCGGGCAGGTGCAAAAGTTCTACCCGTTTTTGGATATGCAAATTTACAATGGAGTTGTGATGCCTCTCATATGACGTAATCACCGAAATCTTGACCAATCAAACGTGTGAATGCCTAACATATAAATGCATTGTGTCTGACACGTCGGACACACAGTTAATCCTTTAAAAAAGAAGCGAGCCTTACAGTAGTCGCATATGATGTGTAACATCTGACATGTTATCGTGGTAAATTCGCAATAGCAAATCCTGAAAAATGAATCGAGTATGATTGAATAATTTTCTATGAATGAACAACTCTTTAATGAAAATTTAATTAACACAAGGTAATGAATTTTGTCAAAATAATTATTCTTGTTCAATTTGGGAAGAGAGTAATGAAAATTTATGATAACTAAATATGACATATACTTGTGTTTTCAAAGTATTTAAAACCGTTAAGCGAAAAATAACGTCAACAACAGTACCACTGTTAGTTGTGAAACATTCGATTTTGTTCATTTCGAACTTGCACCACCATTCAAAAGCTATAGGTGGCTCGGCTTCTAGCAAACTGAAGTTAACTTTAAAATCACGACTCAAAATCATGGGAAGCGGGTGATAGTTTTTAAAATAGAGGGCAGAACCACCTTCGGTAAATGGCAAAGTAAAAATGCAGGAAATCTTTAATTTTTAGACGTTTGATTCGAAGAAATGTATACGACCGAAATCACTGTTTGTCCATTTTCAAATAAACATTTTGCCGCACATATAACTACAATATCTTGACTAACAATACCCAGTCACTTGTTTGACGATGTGTCATATGTCGAGCCACAACATGGGAGTTGTTTACGATAGATATAACACCAGCTGCTTTGTGGCCCGGTCGTTTAGTGTACGCAGCAATCGAAGTTAGGTATCAAAACACGTTCGTCATTGTCTAACCACGTCTCTGCCTGAAGGACTTATCTTCTCTGATCCTAAAGTGAGAAAACAAAAACAAAGATCCCCGGCCTAGACCGCAGGGGAAGGGGAGCGTGGAGCCTCCCAAATGAAGGAGAAAAACGAAGTTGACTAGTGTGTGCTTCCCGAACTTCATTGCATTTCCGTCCCTTTTCCAGAAATCACTCCTTTAAATCTCAGCAATCTAGAGGTAGGATGTTACACATCAAAAATATCAGAGGGTGTAACATGGGGAGCACACATGTGATACACTGTTTGTTACACGAATTCGATAAAAAGTACGGCAGCCGCACAATGTCTGCAATTTTGTCAGGTTTATATGGCGGATAAAATAGACAAAATCACATGTCGTCGATGGTTTGGTAAATTCAGGGAAGGAGACAGAAGCTGCCAAGATTAGGCTTGTAGTGGACGGCTATCACACATTGGAAGACGATATTGACCAAGCCATAGGCAACATCCTAAACCCAGCCATGCATGAATCAACAGAGTCCTTCAACGTGCACCAAACAACGGTCAAAAGACGGCTAGGTAACTTGTGTTTTACGAGAAAGTTGGATTGTTGGGTTCCAAAAAATCTGACAGCTAAGCAACGGGGTGACCTAATCACCCGGCGCTTCCTTGCTTTTCCGGTACAAAAATGACCCATTCTTGACACCAATTGCTACAGGAGATTAGAAGTGGGCCATGTACCGTAACATGTCA
Organism: Trichonephila clavata; assembly: GCA_019973975.1. NCBI lineage: Eukaryota > Metazoa > Arthropoda > Arachnida > Araneae > Nephilidae > Trichonephila > Trichonephila clavata. The sequence continues at coordinate 41,922 of BMAO01007039.1, read as the reverse complement.
TAAAACTGTATTATCTCCTCTTCTGATCACCTGCATCGACATCAGCTGAACTTCACTGAAGGTGTTATTGAGTGGTGGGACGTGAAACAATTATTGGGGTTCCTGCCATTCAGCAAACCACCAATGCTGCCTTCTGTCTACAATTAAACAGGCTGCATTCACAAATTTGGTAGAAAATTGCTAGCTCTCATAAATCGCCGTGGTATTACATTAACGCCAGGCCACATGCTGCTGTCACTCGCCAAAAGTAAATGGAAAAGGTAAAGGACTTTGGTTGGGAGCTATACCCCACCCACTCTATTTTCCTGACTTGGCACCAACTGACTATCCCCTATTTATTGCTTTGAACATTTCAGCTTTCAGTCAGAAAATCGTTGATGATCGATGCTGTAGCAGAACCATCAAAAATTTTGACTCGAAACTGCCGGAATTTTACCACGGTGATTAATCTCCTACCATAAAGGTGGCAAGATGTCATAGATGAAACAGGGACTAAAAGCTTAATCATAGTAGTGTTCATTTGTGCTTATAGCAATACGTAATAATGCTCAAAAACGATTGACCTGTCACCCCTAGAAAAAGAAGTTTGTACGCACACTGGAGGGCTATTAGCACAATCATTTCAGATGAAGACATTTGCAAAATGAGGATGTATTTGCTTAATAATGAGGAATAGGCTAATATGCATTACGTTTATGGGGCAGTAGATGAAAATGGATAAACCGCGAAACGGATTCATCGAGATTGATTCCCAAATATACATCTACAAAGTCATGCATTGTTTGCACAATGGAACCGAAGATTAATTGAAGCCCTTGTTTTTAGAGTAAGCAATAACTTCAGTCAGTAATGTGCTAAATGCCGTGAAGAAGGCTGTACTGTGGAAAATTGAAAGGAACTTGGAAGAAGTATCAAACCAATCGAACACAACTTTTCCCTAGTTCCATCGTTAAGATCATAGCGCACAAGGGCACACTACAAAGAGTACATGCATTGTAGAAAGCTAATTATTTCAAACATGTTGCTTTCCCACGGTGGTACTTGTATGAAAATATTGTACAGCTAGGATTCCCATCCTGGGTTCTGTTTATAAGAGGAGAAACTTTTTCCCGGGATAGTGTTTTGAACTCGTACAAATTTTATGCGATATTTTGGTTGCCTTCCAAGGTTGCACCATGGTGGATCAAAGAACATGGTGGTTAATTGGTTTTTGGTTGCTAACCGTGTTCAAGATATCAGGTTGTTAACGCAGTTTCAGTTATGGCGATATGTTCCTTGGTGATTTAAATGCAGCTTATATGCTATCTAGATGGTGTTCTGCTCGCCAGTTGTTGAATTACAGGTGGTGGGAAGGCCTCACATGGTTAAAAGATGCACCTGAAAACTGGCCAAAAAGTGAAACTTATTGTGAACCCTTGAATGCTCATACTGAAATAAAAAATCTTAATAGATTATTTTGAATGTAGATAATGATTGTTTTCATATGTATTGTCTTAAAATGTCTAATTATAACAGAATTGTTAATATTTTTGCTTATATTTTGTGCTTTGAAAATAACTTCAAAAATGATTTTACTTCAGTTAAAGATTCTAAGCTTTCTTTTTTAGAAATAAATATAGCTGAAAAATAATACAATGTCAGTTTTTTAAGACTCCTCTTGAAACTTAAAATTTATATCAGTATTTAAAGATGATAATGGTTACTCAGAGTTAAAACAAAAATCACCAACCGGAAAGATGATGAGTCCTTTTGGCTATATTGTTACTGTAAACTTTTATGTTGTATGAAATTGTCTCAAACTTTATTCGGAACAACTGTCTCCAACTATTTTATGTGGATTTCGCAAGGTTATCCGAAGGGTTTTCTATGAATGCGTAAAATGTAAACGTTTTAGCTCTAAGCTTATGCCTAGTGAACCAACGTCTCTACCACAAGATCGAGTAAGTGATTGTGATGTTTTTGAAATTGTAGGTATTGATTTGGCAGAGCCTTTGTTTTTGAAAAATGGAGAAGAAATTTGAATCGCTCTTTTTACTTGTGCTGTTTACCGGGCAATCCATTTCGAATTGGTGAGATCACTTTTAACAGACTCTTTTAATCTAGCAATGCGATCTTTTATTGCTTGGCGTGGCCGACCTAAAACTATCTATTCTGACAATGGGACAAATTTTAAAGGATTTTCTAATGAGCTTTTTAAGTTGGATATGAATTGAATTCAGAGACAAGTTAATTTGAAATGAATGTAATGAAAATTCAACCCCTTCTCCAAATACCAGTTGGTGGAGTGACTGGTGGAAGAGGTATTAAGGAATTATTGTTATGTACTTTGGGAAATTCAGTGTTGTCCTTTGAAGACCTTGAAGCCTTTATTTGTGTATGTGAATCTGTTATTAATTCAAGATCTTCGACTTATATTTCACAATAGTCACAGGCATTGGTTCCTCTCATTCCTTCCATATTTCTAATCGAAATTCGTTCTTCGGATGATATGGATTTTCAGGGGATTGATCAAAGTTATTTAGAAAATAGAATTAGATTTCGTTCAAATATTTTGGATGGTTTGAGGCAAATAGGCTTTAGGCTTGAATATCTTAGCCAATTGATTCAATGGAACAAAGAAAAAAATTGTGTCCGAGAACTTCGGCTCAACGAAATCGTTCTGTTTGGCGACGATACAAAGACACATATATTGTGGCCTCTGGCTAAATTCATTAAGCTGATTCCAGGAAAAGATGTTAAAAGGTAAGAAAGAGATTAGAGTAACGATCTCAAAAAAATGTGCATGGTGCGTTCAATCTAACGTCTACTTCCTCTGGGAATTCAGTTGAGTGATCTTCAAATAAATATGGAACATGGAGAGGGGTATGATTCTTGTGTCTCAAATCCATATACTTAAAAATTGATACCTTATATGAGGATGCAATTGTAAAGAAAAGCATCAGATCTGGGAGATGTATTAAAAAATCTGAAATATTAGATCTCGTAAATTGTGTGAGTTATTGGTTTGTGTATCTCTCTCTCTCTCTCTCTCTCACCGACCCTCATAGAGGCAAGGGAGAATGAAGAAAAGATCCAAAGAATAAAAAAAAATCCAAAAAGGAACTGCAGTGAGCTAAGTACTGAAAGATGTGTGTAGTTCGGCAGCGTTGGTGTATCGGGACGACTTGTATCTAAGTGTAACGTTTGCTATCTTGTGGTATCCTTTGTGTTCATGTTTTGTCGCTGTGTCAAATAAATCAAGTAATATAACTGATGTGTCTGCTTGAACTGATTCAAAGTTCTAGAGCAGCTGGTAGTTGTTAAGATTTTTTACATAACACCTGTTTGAGAGACGCTCAGATAATGATAAGGAAGGCGGGGTATGTAAAATGGCAGGTCGGCACTTGTGAAATTAAAGCTTAAGTATATTTATCTCTAGAGTGACTGTGCTTTCATTCTCATTAAATTATAGTATATTTTATATAATTTACGGATAAAGGAAACAATTATGTTCCCCACTGAGGACTTTTCTTGATTTGAACTCGAAATATTTGCATATTTTTAAGGAATGCTGCTACTATGTGGTGATAAAAATTATTTGCAAAAAACCCAGTATCATTTCAAAGAGAAAAAAATCTTAAGAATAAATTCATTATTGCTGATCATATGATATTGAAGAAATTTTGAAGAACACTTTTTTGTTATTATCTACTCTCGAGAATAAAAAACTAAATGCATAATTGTTGAAAGATAATTATTTCAAGCTTTTTGTAAACAAAACCACTACCAGATTATATTCAAGAAGCAGTTACTCACATTGAAATTTTACATAAAAACTGATAAATTAACCCTAAGAAAAACAAATCAAATACAATATAATTTCATTGCAAGAAAACCACGAAGAATGGTTGCCGAAAGATGTTTTCTACTGCTGATGAGATGTTAAGCAGTCAAATAATTTAGTAAAATTTCTGAACAAAAAAATATTAGCAATATTTAACAGGTTGTAAATTGCTTAATAACTGCGTTTATTATTTCGTGTTTCTCTTTAGATATTTTGTTCATTTGTATTTTAAAATTTTAGTATAAATCAGCCTATGTAATATTCTGATATATTGTTTTTGTCTTCGGAACTTAAAATCCTAAATATTTCATTTATTGCAGCAGATTTCACAAAAAAGTAATATTCATTTAAGTATGGATCATGGGAAGAATTAAAATTTTATATTTCATATCTTGCTAAGGAAAATGTTCACGACTTGGCAACAGCATTTGTATACACGCTAGCGTAAAATATTTGACCTTTTTCGAGGAACTGGCTCCAAAAATTCTCGGACTTTTATTAGATTATATCAAATAAGATTTCAGATCAGTAAGTAATATGGGTTATACGTACGATCGCAACCATCCCAACTTTCAAGAAAACTAATTAAATTCGCAACCCAGATTCCAATCGTGCCGTAGGAGCTCTCCCCCAATGTGCTTTGTTTCATATTTCTATGCTTTCCGCCATTTAAAGGGTAACCGTTTGGTGATATGACAAGCTCGAATACTAAAATGTGAACCTGAGTATTACCGAATTCTTAATTAATACAATTTAATAATTATAATATAGTTATGTGAGTATAATTATTTTTATTATATTACTAGTATTATGTGTAATAATAAAATTATAAATTATATAAAATTATAAATAATATATAAAATTAATAATAATTAAATAATAAACTAAACATTTTAATTAAATAATAAAAATTAGTTATTTTTTCTTTTATTGATTAATATTTATTTATAACTAACTATTATTTTTCCCATAGTAATTTTGATTACGTGTTCCTTTCAGCGTATTACTTTTCAGAAATCTTGTGGTACTTTGAAATATTTCCAACAGCGTTGCGACAGCGCGTAATTACCTCAACTTCGCCAATATTGTTGCGATAGTACGCAAGTACATAATATGTTAATTCTTTAAATATTAGTTTATTATGGAACTTATTGAGGCAAAATGGTAATTTTTTATCATTATACTGAAAAAGTAATTTGTTAAAAATTCGAATGAACTAGGAAAGCAGGCAAGCATTCAATGATTCATGCAAATAAATAATAGTTTAAAAAAACTAAAAAAACCCTCTTATAGTTAACAAACTAAGTTATAACTTAATCTTTTACCCTCCAAATCTGGGAATGGGATCTGAAAATGCAAAATCGTTAAGTGGCTATTTTTTAAATTATTTTTTATTCTATTTCAGAAACCTTGAGCACATCATCTGAAATGTCTGTTGACTAAATATTTTTCTCTTTTGGATTATTAGAATGGCCTCCAGTGTTCTGTGAGTAGCGGAAGTTTAATTTCGCTAACCCTGTATATAAAATATTATAAGGAAACCATATGACCTCTGTTTGAGGGAGATGGAAAGTAGAAGAATACTTATTGAGTGGAATTAGCAATTTTATCGTTAGTAAAAAAAAGATTCAAATCCAATCATACATTTCGGCTCTTCATGAAATTCAAATTTTTTCATTATTATATGGGATTTAAAGAATGCATTTTAATAACAAATCAAAAGTTTTCTTTCAAAATTAATAGATAAGAAATTTTTTTTAGTATGTGAATATAATTAGTTTTCTATTAACATTCATAAATGTACATTTAATCTTTAAATGCTGCTAATATATGGATATTTAGTTTTTAATTGTGATTCGTTATTACGTTCAATCTTTGAATAAGTTAAAAAATTTATTCCTTTATTAAAATTAATAATGAATGGAATGGGATTTAATTTCTGAAAAAACGAATTACTAATATTGTCAAGCAAGTACATTGTAACAAAGGATACACTATCTGTTATAACAAATTTCAATGTTAAAAAAATTGGAATAAAAATTTATAAAAATATAAATTACTTCTTAAAGCACCAGGGGCTGGATTTCTTAATTCTACAAATTAATTCCTTCTTATTATAGAAGTGTTAAAAATTACGAACTCAAATTAGAAAGCATTATAGGGAAATTTCTAAATGCTTTGCTCTTCAAAAAATACTGTAGTTTATATCTTATAACAAATTCATTTCATTATAAAGGTTGTATCCTAATGACTATACTTTCAAGAAAATACATATTTTTATTTTACGCTGCATAGATTTCGCTTACGGCTGCAAAGTACTAAAAATAAGTGAATCCTTAAGGAGTCACGCTCCTTTTAAAAAAGAATTTCTCAAAAATATCGGCATCTGTTGAATGAATAAGTATTTTCATAAAATTCGAATTTATTTTTCCATCTTCAAGCAATTAAGATAACGAAGGCTGTGGCATCCTGATTGACAGAGTAATAAGTATATACCAAATGGAAGTGTGTCACAGCTTCAGTTAGTACCTTTAATGATTTTCTGCACAAAAGTTGTTCACAAAATATGTCGTGATATTAAATCTCCACATCGGTCTACTAAAAGTGTGAAGAGAGGGATTCTAATTCAGGTATCGATCTGTTCATGAACCATGGTATAAAGTTACGAAAGGAATTGCCAGTAATTAAGCAGACTTTTGAGTCGGATATCTAATAAACATAAAATAGAACTGAATCGTAATTCTAATAACAACTCACTGTTTGAATTATACTCTGTTGTAAGTGATCAAAGCCATATAGAACCATGTACTTCTGATTTGCGTTAGATTTGCATTCACTTGAACCACACACACACGCATTACTCTATATTCTCACATACGGAGGACTGGATTTGAAATATATAAGAATGGAAAGAAAAATTACATAACTCATATTTCTAAATACAAACCGATGCGAGTATTAGTGAGAGTGTGTTTTTTATTCAAATGTTTAAAGAAATTTCAAAACCCGTTTGCAAGCCTAATTAGAAAAAATATTCCTGTAATTTTCAAATATATGACATGAGAGTCAAAATATTCTCAAACAGATGGACATTTTTCCATTCAAATTGTTGCAAAATAAAGTACCAGGTACCAAAAGACGATAGTTTCATTTTTGTATAGACCTCTATGAAGGTGAAACTTTTTTCTATTCATTTTTTTAATCTTGTATACTTTCTTTGTTAGTCATACTTTTTGCGCCATATTTTGTTTGGAAAATGAGCGAAAAAAGAGAAATGTGTATGTATCACGTAACCATCAACCTGTGTTTCATACCCTTGAAGAAAAAGGGATGCATAATCACACACACACACACACATAATGTGTATAATATGCTGAATGAGCATTTGCGATTTTCTCAAAGTATACAAAATTATAATTTCAAAATAAAAAAAATATAATTTTTTTCCATATTAGTGGATCTTTTGAAAGCCAACTCCCTTACTTTAAAAATGTTCAAAAAGATTATCAGTTTATTCACGAAAATGTAGAGATATATGTAACATTGATTCATAGATAAATCTAGACAGTTATTTTACTCTCTCTCTCTGTCACAGTTTTCAAATTAACAATAATAATGTTGTCGTTTCAAAATAATGCAAATAATGTTAATAATAATGTCACAGGATAGCAAATATTAATATATTATTGTAGAAAAATCAGTGAAACTAAAGAAAGAAAAACTGTACAGACATAAGTGATACGAGATCAACAGCGTACAAAGTGTATCTAGGAATTAGTAAAGACTTAAGGGTGCAAAAGTAAAATTCGATGTCACGATAAAAAAAGAAGAGATACATAACAGAAAACTACATAATCTTCTATAAGGGATATATTTCGATTCGTGAAGCTTTCATCCAGAAACAAATGTATCGAAAGTTTCTTTCATATTTTTTCTCTAGAGATTTCTCTCTTTTCCAAGCACTTAGCGTTGATCCATCCATATGCAAAACGGGATGGATGGAGCATGATTTCTTTAAAAAAGCTTCGAACTCTTTCTTTTTCATTCTTAAAGGGTTTCGGAATTATATGAAGCCTTTGACTCTTGTCCCAAAACTTACGGATTGGCTTTACTTCAAAAAAGAATGTTTCTTGCTATTTTGTAACATATTTTTCCTATAAATGGGAGATTTGTGACAATAGCATGTGAAATGAAACGTGGAAATGATATTCACTTTTTTTTCCCTACGTTAATGAAATAAGCAGATAAACTAGACTTCAATTTTAACCCGTTTTACCCCCATTTATTTCGTTCAAATTTGAGAAGAATTATATTTTCTGAAGTTAAGTAAGCCTAACCAAACTAAATATACAAAAATTTGAAAATTTTTTATATTTTATGTAAGAAATCTTATCCACGTCCTCTAAATAGAACACTAGAATAAAGGGGATAAAATTTGCACTTCATGTTTTAGTGTTCTCTTTAATGATGAAAATCGATTTCCGAGTACAAAATATTACTTTATTTGAATAATACTTTCTTATTTACAAGATAGTTAACTTTTCTGCTGAATTTGGCTCTAATCTTGGTGTAAAGGTCCTAAGCAAGCCTGGCAAAAGTGTTCTGTCATATTTACCAGAATATGTTTTTCCTTTGTAGCCCTCTCTTTATTAACAACGCTGTTTTTCTCGCTTTAGTAAAAAAAGACCAATGTCTTCTTTTAATGTCTTTCTGACCAATGTCTTTCTTTGTTTTCTTTCCAATGTATGGATGTCTTCTTTTGCATCAGAAGATACAGTTGAGACCCTAGGTCTACCTCTTGTACAAACGTAGTATTATTTAGATAAACTGATGTTGCAACTCTTCGTAACTCTTTCAAGTTTAAGGCTTCCTCTTTGCTGAGAGTTGTAGGAATTACCCAGACTTTTGCCATAGCCATATTCCGTGAACGTATAAAAAGTGGACAGTACCACACTTTTCCATGAATTCTGATGTAAAAAAATCCATCAAATATACGTGTAATGTAATAAAATCCAACAAACACATACACATATGGGTAGTGTGATCCACACCACCCACATGTTTGTTGTAAGAATTTATCAAATTCAGCATTTTCGTGTTAACTTTATCTTTGTATCCTCGTACTCAACTCTTCACATAAAAAAATAGTCATAAAATACTGAAATTTATAGCAACAGTGGCAGTAGTATTGCCATTTTATCTCACCAGGAAATTCTCAGAGTTCTCGTCTGGCTCTTTTTCTTCCGCATGGACTTAGATTCTTTTAATGGACACTCGCTGTTTATCTAATTTTTTGTATCGTTCCTGTATCTGGAATACCCTGTTAAGGTATCCGACTCCCCTAAAATTGGGAATTTTGCCAAAAATTGACAATATTTTTTTATGATTTTATTATATAAGGCCATCTTATTAGCTTTATAAAAATACCAAGTTCATTATTTTCCGTTCATTAGAACAAAAACTATAAGTGTTTTAGTAAGAGAAGATGCCATTACTTTAAGCAAAATATGTCATAATTTAAAACGCGTTTTACTCGAAATGTGTTTTTTTTTGAAAATGCTGAAACGGGGCCAGAGATTGCTCAAAAAGTTTTGAAAATAATAAACTGAAATTTTTTCCTGTATATTCTGTATAATAGTAGAAGTGTTTTAACTTTCAGATTTATTAATCACTGTTTTATTGCAAAATTTACAGTCTCTTTGTGAATTTAATCACTGTTTTTTTAAGCAACTTCATATAACAACTAAGATAAAGTGCTCTTGTTTTTGTAAAAATTAAAATATCTCTTATCATGAAGGTCACTTCAAAAATGAATACGCATCAGAATTAAAAAATTGAAAATTTGTTTATAAACTTTTGGTACAGAATGGGTCGCGTTTATGTTATTTTTTGTCAATTTTTACACCTTTTCCCCCATTTTAGTAACAATAATCTCTTTTTCCCTTCTTAATTTTAGTATATTTTTCATAAAATGTACCGAACAAATCTAAAAATAACAAAAAAATCTCCATATCTCCAAATTTTTTTAAAAAAGTGATCGCAATTAGTCGGATACCTTATAACTTTCAAAAGATCAATGTTAGTATAAAAGTTATCAAAATATAAAGTGTAGCTTGAAGGATTCACAATATATTCTCTTTGATTTCATCACAACCCAGGTACCAATATGAATATCATTCCTTGCCTCAGATAACCAGATAGAAGCAAAATTTCTATAAAAACACGTATTTCGTCAGCAGTGGTCAAGAAATCGTGTTCGGTTTTTACATCTGTTGCATATCGCCCAGTTTCTTTTACGATAATATTGTAAATTCCAGAATAAAACTGCTCAAAAACCTCTGATAAAATTTTATCTTTCCATGCATTTTCCATCGGCTTGAGCAAGTCATTTAGAGTTGATTCATCCTGTGTTTCTCATTTTGTATATTGCGGTGATTTATTCTTAATCCAAGATGACTGATGTCTTTTAACTTTTTTTAAGCACTAAAGCTCGGTTCAGGCCGAAAACTATCTCTAGTTCCAACTTCTAGAGACCCGGGAACATCGTTTACAATAATCTCACCAGTATTTATTTCATTCTCACAACCCTTTCATCTTCGTGGCATCTGTTGGTAACACAATAATCTGACCCTAAACTATTTAATAATTAAAATGCTTCCCCTAACATCAGAAACCTTTGCTTTGACGTAACTCAGCATGGGTGAAACATTAGAAGTGAAATTATTATTTTTTTTACTTTTAGTTATAAAGAACGCCTCAATTACCCCATGCGTATCTCGTCCTACTGTCCTATTTAAAGGACAGTTAAAAATAATACGCTAAAAATTATCTAAGAACAATATCGCACTAATTAACCAACAGGAGGGTAACGAAAGAGATTTATCATATAAAAAATACCCAGCCAAGTGTCTAAAGGAAACTGAAATAGAATTCTGCAACCACAAAGAGATAATACAAATCATGCCCACTAATGCGATGAAAATTTAAAACGTCCTGATGAAGGGGGAAACGTCCTGATGAACAAAAACAAAACTCACTCTAGCAGAAGCTAATACCTTCCTCTACATGTTCCAACTGACAAAATATTCACAACAAATAAATAATGATTTCCACATGATATTTTTCAGCTGTCCTTTGAATAGGACAATGGGATAAAATGGGTTAACTACGTCGTTCTTTTACTACCTTACACTATTTCTAGAATTTCTTAACGTACTATTCATAACACTGCTGCTTAAGAAAACACAATGCCATGAAGGGCTCATGCAAATTAAACTTGCAAAATTAACAGGTTAAGAAATAGAAAATTAATTGAAATATCAGAGCAATCAATGATGAATGGTTCAGTGATCTATTGTTGGTACAACATTGTCCCCTCCGTAGTTCGTAGATATATACATATTTCCTGGAATGATTACTCCCTTGACACTCTTACATCGACCTTTCCCCTTACAATGAATCGAAAAACACAGATAATGGCATGAACGTTGATTTCTCAGCGGAGTTACATGGCAATACAAACTATAACGATTGATGTGTACTCGTCAGATGCTACTGAACTATGTATATTCTTCCTAGTGTCTCATCAGTGTCATATTTGATAAACACCAGGCGTTATGGACTAGAGCACTAACGGTTATCAAGGGTTATCCCGCCTGTTTGCAAGTATGGGGTCACTGACAAGTAGGGTCCGTATGAAAGAAGTTGTGGACCTCAAGGTCCTATACCTTCTGCAACGCAAAACCCGTAGCGATGTATCATCAAGTCAGTACTAATCAAAATGTGGCTCTGGACATATAAGCCATCTCCAATGCATCTCAACTTGAACCCCGATTCTGCTTCGATTGTCACCTGCGTATTCTGGAATTTCCGACTCGTACTTAGCAATAGAACTCAGAAAGTATGATTGAATTTTGATTTTAGACATAGATCATCTGGAATGCAATTCCTTAAGGTAAAATTCAGAATCTAAGGGAAAAAATTGAATGATGTGTACTGTTTTACACATCGTTGCAAATGACCGCTGTACAAGGTTTTAGTTTTGGACAGAATTTTCATTTAACCACTCTGTAAATTCTTTTCCTTTTGTCGTTCGTGACTGCATGTAATGTACGAAAATATTTTCATTTATTTAATTATTTGATGGTTTTTTTTAGTAGAGCTGTTACTTTCACAAACAATACTATTTATAAATTAATTTTGCTCAAACAAGGAAACTATTTTGCAATTCTTTTTAGGTGATATATGTTATTTTATTTATTTGCTGTCAAATATAATAAATGTATTAATTTTTTAATATACCTGTACTCACATTCATAATTACCTTCTTAATCTCAGGAAGATATTTAGAAAATAAATATTTCAGGAAAAAGTAAAAAAAGAACGAATATATATTATGACATGGAGTACTTCTAAGTTGACTTGTTTGTGATTGACAGGAATCATGAAAGGTGCAGCCGTTTATCATAAGATACTTTATTCCAATTATTCAGAAAATCGTTCTATACCCCAAGCCATGGATAGAGTTCTGTACTATTTTAAGCTTCGATTATGAGAGAGTGCCGTTCGTCCAAGTGGGCTGGAATAAATCAGCGGAAGTTGACGTCAAAGTACTTAAACAGGAGGTGGGTTGAGTTGCCCTGGCAGGAAGTGTACCCCGACTGACATATAAGGGTTGGAATTCATCACATACATATATAATGAAAGAATTGTTTAAGGCACTACTTAATCGATATACCGTCCAGTAGACGAAAATAATCCGGAAGTAAATTTCTAATGTAACCACGGCAAATAATGGACGACAGCTAACGCAGAATGAGATCAGATGTCTTCATATAAATATGGCCTTTTCGTCTACCGTCATGAATGTTGTATCTTTTTTAAAGTTGATCATTGACTGCGCCATTTAAACCTACATAAAGGTGGGAGAGACTAAAATTCTTATCATTAGGATCACAATGATAAGGTGAGATCCTCATTCACAAATAAGGATTTTTTCAATGGCAAAAGCTATTCGACGAGGGTCATTCTGAAATTTTTGAGATACACCTAGGTTTTTAAAGTTATACTTACAAAATTATAGGAGTGTTCAAAGAAGTCTCCTCTAACATCAATGGAATTTGTAGATGAATTTTCCGCAGATTAAATGCCTCAAACTATTCATTACGTGGAGTTGATGAAAAAAATGCATGCATAGCCAGATTAAAATCTCTTCTTCTGAAGGAAAATGATGTCCACATAAATTCCTTATTAGAGGAAAAAATAACCAAATGTAGCACATAGCTAGTTCAAGAGAATAAGGTGAATGTTCTGTCATTTTAATTTGTTTTTGTTTAGGAAACTTATCTATTAATATGGCTGTACGGTTAATACAGCTGCATTAATAGATGCATTGTCATGGTGAAGCATTAGCCTCCTAACATTAACTTCTTGGAGAGTTTCTGGAAGACATTTAGTGGTATGCCAGTTTGCTGTTACTGTCTTCTTTCCTTCTAACTTGATAGATTTGACCAATTCCGTACTTCTAAACAAAACGGAATACATTATTTTGCTTTTCATTGATCAATTTTTTTCACCATTGTCGATGTGGGATCATCCTCAAAGACCCATACTTTGCTTTCTTGACGAGTTGGAGAGTCAAAAAACGGTATGTAAGTTTCATCACTTTTAGAAATTATGCACAATCAATTTTCGAAATCATGCTGTAGCCACCATCATTTAGCAATTTAAGGATACTGATTTTGCTACTAATTTTGACACTCTTCTCTTTGTGGTGCTCAGTTAGATTATAGGGAATCTAATGGCAAACTACTTTTTCATATGTAATTCTTCATGAGTAATTTTGTGTATAGTTGTGGATCCAATGTTAAGTTCCTTCTTTAACATTTGGTAGGTACAGCAATTATCATCCATTAAAATTTTTTGTATGGCAGACACATTATCCGGGATTACTGCCGACGAGGACCTTCCTTTGTCTTCTTGATCCCGAAGAGAATTGTGGCCTCTGCCAAATTCTTTAAATTATCTGAATAAAGTTGCACGACATGGAGATTTATCACCAAATGCTACTTTCAGCCGCTGAACACATTCATCTTGATATAATCCCGCTGTAAGATGATAGAAAATCTTATCACGATAATGTTCTCGCCGTCAATTCCATTTGCTCTAAACAACTTGAAACAAGACAGTAAAAAATCGTCTGCAGTGTTAAAATACTTTGTATTTTGAAATTAAACCATTAATTTTTTTGTTTTCTCTTTTGTGTGTATCTCAAAAACTTCCGAGTTACCCTCGTAATAGTAAGTTTATAAGGTTAGCAATAATGAAACAATTTTATTCTTGTAGCTTCAAGAAAAGTGATCGTTACAATAAATGTAGTATGCCGGTCTGGGAACACTTTATAAGGAACGAATGAAGTGAGTTTCACATTTTATGATTGAGGGTCTGCAAATTGGAGCGATCGTACTCCATTTATGTCTATTTTGCAGTCATATTGATGGATACTTCGTTTATACGGATTATTTGCAATGTCACGGATTTAGGTCTACAAGTGTCCGCCACATGGGACTAAATGATGACTCATGCCATTAAACAACAACTTTAACGTAAAAAGATTTAGAACAAATGCCAGCAGCTTCGTGCGGCGAAAGCCTCTCCTAGCGAGGGACAGTACAGCAACTGAATATTCCACATAGATTATATTACACAAACTCAAAAATAAACAAAAAACGTTGCCATAGTGAAAAGACTTAATACAGTCGATGGAGTTGGTAAAAAGCAGAAGAATAAAACTATTTATTTTACAGAAAATTCATATAAAACAGAAATTGTAAATAAAACTGTGAATTGTATAGAAATTAAATATTGCATATAAATGAACATTTAAAGCACACCGATAATAAATTAATAAATATACATTTTGAATAATAATAAAAATGCAGAATAATATTAAATAGAATTCCATCCAAACAACAAGAATGTGAGGATAACGATGTAATGAAGTAATGACACACACACACACACACACCACACACACACACACACACACACACACATAAACAAACAATGTTCTCCCTTGAATTAAATCTCATAGCACATCCCTGAAATGCTTTGGACAAGTACTTTTAGATGCGAAGAATTTGAACGACAATGCCAGTGCAAACTGTATTCTAACTATTGCTGCAAAAGAAGACTACTATACTTTAAGCTATCTATATATTACTATATTTACATACACATTTCTATCAGCTATAGGTTGTCTATATGACGAGGGAAGAAACTTCGCGTGCAAGAGAGGGTATATCACTATGTTGCCTTACCAAACAAACTGAGCTGCAACAAAATGAATGGAAAAACTAAAATATCCTGGACAAGTTATATCATAGAAGATTACATAAATAAATAATGAAATTTATAATTGCATTGACTTTTAATTCTTGCTTGTACTTTTTGAACTAATTTATATTCTATAGTAAATTTTGAAGAAGGATAGACGGTAAGAGCCTAGAGAATGTTTGAAATGAATTATTAAACGTCAGAAAACTTCTGGTGTTCCTTAAGCTCCGCAACTATTAAAGTTTTCGTGACTTTTGAGCCAACTTTTAACAAAATCAACACGCAAACTTTTACCACAGCATGTAAACATACACTTCGGGAGTAAAGGTAAACACGAAGCTTAACTTTAAAAAAAAACATACCCAAATACTGTATTCCTTTCGAGAAACTTCGTGGAATCAAGGTAGCAAATCCAAACCTCATGTATTGGAATTAAAAAAATTTTTTTGCTAATGAATCATAGTTATCTTACTGCTCGTGGTCAATCATTAAACACGTTAGTTACTGATAAAAAATGAATTTGTTTGTAAAGTTGGATTAAATTAATACTTACTGTGGTAGATAACTTTTTCACTTGTAAAATGAAAGACTCTTAAATTTTTAACTCTTATGTCTTTGTTTGTAATATGTTGAAATTTGCCCTTTTTTTTTAAAAAAAAATTATACGGGAAAGGGTTTAAGTTTTAACTACAGTTTCTTTGAAGGAGAATAACTAACACTTTTTATAATTATGTAGTCAATAACGTATATATCTATATTTCCCTTTTATTTATCATAAAACTATTTATAAAAATGGTATTGTTATAAGTCTGTTTATTATTAATTTATTATGCTATTATTAATTTTATTAAAATACTATTTTTAATGAATATAAATTGTCGTTTACCTTCATAACAATATTTATTTTTATTAACTAATATTTTATCAGCCTGTATAATACATTGCGAAATGTATTATGCTTGAAGGTAAAATGTAAGCTCTGTAAAATTCATATGCTTAACATCATATTCGGTAGCCTAAATGACAAAACAGTATTTGAGTTAATTTCTAAATTTGTTTCATTATGGATTTAAATATGAGTTCAGGAGAAATTGTATAAGTAAAATTATACTGAATAAGACCACCATGTTTGTGGTACTTAATCAAATAATTTTGCTATCGAAGAACATGATTCTTCCAGATTATTGTTTGTGCAGTTGTTTAAATAAATATAACTGAAAATTTTTCTGTAAGTATTCATGTAAATTTTAAGTAAATTGCCTTAAAAAATATATTTGATTTCTTTTAGAGCATATTAAATTTATTAAAAGTTATAAATATTCCACAGTTATTTTATTTCGGAACCTCAGCCAATTGCACAAAGACTAGCATAATATTTGACTTTATTAGAAAATTTAAATTATTATATTGGCTACAATGTTGTCGAATAAAACTATTTATCTTAAGAAGCTTACTTAAAGATATTAAAAACACATTCAAAACTATAACTTTTTGCTATGATTACGAATTAAGGGTACATTACTATTTCCAACTACTTCATATTTTCTTTACTAAACTAAATTATCAATTAAAATCTGAAGTTTTGCAAAAAATATCAATTTTTTTATAAAAAATTTATCCGATAGAATATATGAAAAAGCATAACTTTTTACTACGTCTTTCTTTCGAAAGTACGAAACGTAGAAATTGAATTATAAGAGTTTTAATGTGAAGCCGTAAATAAGCCGTCGGAAAGCGCTATTTTGAAACCAAAAGTTGAAGTCTGTTTCATAAGTACAATGTAATTCAGGTGACACAACTAAAAAAAAAAATGCAAGTATGCTTTATATATTTTTTTCAAATATCGGTACCGCGCGTATAACGTAAATCGTTCTTACCGCTTAATCCACACAACAAATTTCATTATGACAAACGAGATTTATGAGACAGTAACCATTTTCTTCTATAAAAATTCAGTGTTTTTATAGAATCATATTTTATATTCTATTCGTCTGAAATTTAAACAAAACAAATAATGATGTAAGTTCTTTAAAGTATTTTATGAAGATAATAAAAGCATTTAAATTTAATTTAATATTGTCCATGACTTTCTCAGTTATTCATAAATTTTCATTTCCTTTTCCATCACTAGCAACTGAAGAATTTGTATTCATTTCTTTGAAGCTCAGAACAATAAGTATTAGTTGCATCTATAAACCTCAGATTTAAAATTAAATTTTTCTGTTATTACGTCATCATTCATTTTCATTAGCATAGTGATAATCTCTCGAATACCAAATATTTGTGTTCCTGATATATTTACAGGAAACATCAATGTCAAAAATTATCGAAAATGGAGTCTTAATTCATTAGAGAAGTTGTTACTTTTAAAACAGTTACGGGAATTTTATTCATTAATGCTCATTTATGGATTCTTATGGGAATCATCCAGCCGTTATCGCTCTTTACCATGGGTGGAAGGAGGAACTAATGGGAATTGATTCCTGTCTCGTATGTTTATGAGAATGTTGTATATGAGTTTGTTGGGGGTGTTTAGATATTTGATCTATTATTTAAATATTTGATCCATATTTATGATAAAAATTTAATCTTCTAAAGATATTTATATGTTAAATATAATTATAAGTATTTAATAATATAAATATCAGCATTTACAAATATTTTTCAATTGGGGTTTGACCTTTGGGAGAAAAGAGTGATTGATTTACATGTGGTTGTGGTAGATTTGGAACGAAAATGTAGAATTGGGAATTTCTTATTAATATTCTTACATAAATAAAAATTATTTAACCAATGGAAGACAATAAAACTGAAATAAAGCTGCTGTCTAATTGCTTCAACTAATTGTTTGTGCTCTTTAGATTTGCTATTATTGAAATTTCTAATATATTTATTTCAGTTCTTGCAAAAACGAAAATTTTTAGAAGTTCAATTTTTTAATTTTTTTAAAAGTATTTGATGGGGTGCGATAAAGAAAATTTTAAGAAATGCGTATTTATCTAATACTACTTCTTATTTTTTCTTTTTTTTGCGTACTTTTTATGAAAGAATATTTTACATAAAATTGTCATTGTACTTTTCCATTATTACACTTAATATTCCGACATAATTTCTTTAAAAATTAGTATAATTTTATCTGTCTGTCACATTTTTCTTTAGTGTGATTACGATGAATTCATATCAGCTTATATGAGCCTACTATTTCATTTTCAACCCTTCTGCTCATCTTAACAATCGAATTTCTGATTTTTTTTTCAAATATTCTTTAGTTTTAAATTCTTTTCGTAAATAGCATAGAAATAACTGAGAAAATCATCCGAGCTATTTTATTAAAGATCATTACTTTAAAAGTGATACAATTTCTACTGTAAGAGCTAATCGGGATGATATAAGGTACTTCATAAGAACTTTTAAATCTCTAAACATTTAAGTTCACCAGTAATATATTGCGTAAATATAGAAGTGTCCAGTATCATGAAACGTTTCATTTCATTTATAATATTTATATCGGTGAGTGTCCTGAGTGCCAGTTTCATCAAGAAATTTGTAAAAATAAGCTCGTTTTCGTCAAATTCCCTAATAATATGGGCAAGACAAAGTTCTGGTTAGCTCATTCCCAAAGCAACTTCTCATTAATATATCCAAATATGGGGCGACGTATTCTACAAAGTGAGACAGAAGTCATTTTTCACGGCATATAAAACGGCATTGACGCCATATTGCGAATATTCACATCCTCGGGAATCAAGTTTAACCGAAAACTGTTTTGTGGATAGTTGAATCCCCTTTTAAGGTTTCTTTTGAACATGTGGGCTTGCTCGTAATAACTTCCTAGAAAACCCATTTAAATGTTGGTTATAAAATTATTAAAATGTGAGGGAAAAAAGGACTCTAGCGAGCCTACCCATTATTCTGAGGATGTAAAATAACGAATTGAAAAGGAAATTTGCATTTTTTATTAGGCCCAATAAGTACTAGAGTTAATATACGCATTCTTAAAGCATATCTATATTATACAGTGCAGAAAGTGTTTCGAGTGTTTCTAGAGAAATGATATATTTTCTAGCAAATACAGATCATATGACAACTCTAGCAACAAAATGTTTACAAATAAACATATATCTATTTTGCAATGAATATCAACAATCCTGGATAAATCCCCTATAAAGAATATTTGGATAGTTATTAAGAAGATAACTCAGTTTAGCTCTTGTTTTTATAACATTTACAAGATTATCCGTGGTGAAAATGAGAAAAAAAATTAACTGAACTCTTCACTCTACGATTAGTTTGTCCCTTGCCTAAGCATTTCAACGCGCAATGGTCTGCCATAAACCGGAAACCCTATCGTAAAAGCTGGTATTAGCGCGTTATAGCCTACACGGATAGTAGTCCTCGAAGCCATCAAAATTTCATGCGTTTAGAGAGCAATGTCTAAGCTCTCAGTCAAGACAAATATTCCCAGGAAAAGATCCGAATTTCCAAGTCAAGACGCCACTCATAGCCACGCCCCCGGATCGCCTCCAATCACCCAATAGCCAGCAAACCTCTCCGCAGAATGTAAAACCCCACAAACGTCGTTCCAACATATCAGACTATCACGATATGGGATTGAGGACTGATTTACAGTCCAGACGCCCACAGATACACTGTCATCAACCGCCATCAAAAGATAGTAATCAAACGAGTGCATTTTTTTCCCACTTGTTTAAAAAAATACATTTTCATAGTTTTTCATAATTACCTGTTCTTTTGCAAAGTCATATAACTATATTAAATAGCATGCATTTAAGTTACTTTTCTATTTCTGTAGGTTAAATTTAAACAATATTTTATAATATATGCTTGCTTTTAACCCAAAGACTAAAAGAAATACATTATACATTTTACTGTTGCATAATAATAATTGCCTTTCAAGACATTGATGCATTATAAAAAATTCACAAACGTGATTTTACATAATGACCTCTAATTTCATAGAGAACGGGGATGTGTTCATACAAATTTGGGAACAATAAACAAAATATGACAAAATATTCTTTTTCATCAAGTCTGGTTCATTCATGGCTTATAAATATTACACTTCAAAGCAACTCGAAATCTATTGGCCATGAGCTAACGAAAATAACCATTTGACTACCGTCTCAGTGTTATACTTACAGTTAAGAGGAATCAAGTAACACAAATTCTGTTGTTATTTTAAGCATCATTCGATCAATGCTTAAACCATCACAAATTATATTTAAATGCCTAGCTTTTCCTAGATATTGAAAAGAAATATAAAAAAATTGTACACATATTTAAATGTACTTATATGTACATTAGCTGTTTCTAAAAAATATAGCATATCTGATACGAACGTAGTGTCCGCGTGTCTGTGAATGGCCATGGTCACGAGCCTGTGTGGCTGGGGTCTTATTGCAGTCCTACCGAGTTCATACATAGTTTGAATCTTGGTGTCACTAATGGTCCAGCATGTAGAGTTGATGATTAGTGTTTAATTTCTCAAGGCTAAAATCCTTATATTAGCGTTGAAAGTTAGAGGGTGAGGGGAAAGTTACGGTATGGCTTTCAACACTTATACCCACAGTCAATAGTTCTTTATTAATAAACAACCCATCATATAAACTGCTTGGAGTATTTAAACTGATTAAGTTAAAGAAAGGTTTACATACGAGGGATGATCAGAAAAAAAGGTTACAAGCCGCAGCATTTAAAAACTACATATTGTAGAGAAATTTGTTTCCCCATAGTGGAGACAAAGGGCACTACTTGTCATACAGCTGGTTTGCGGGTAGTTAGTGAAAGTTCCCGGACGGTTCAGGATGATTGAAATGGCAAGAGCTTAGTAAATTGGTCTCGTTTGGAAATGCGAGCTGTGATTCGATTTTTATGGGCAAAGAATCTGACACATTCGCAGTCAAATTGTGAAAGTTTATGGGGAAGAAGCAATGATCAGACGACATGTAGCGAAAATAGTGTCACTTTTTTCAATCAGGCAGACAGGATGTCGGAAACTGCAATATGGCAAGGAGCGACCGGCCAAGTTCTTCAACTAAAGAAATCAAAACGGCATGAATGATTGAAAAAGATCAACGGGTAGCTCAGTGAAATCTCATCAGAGCTGGGACTGAGCTATGGTAGTGTGCAGCATATCATTTCTGATGTGCTGCGATATTCCAAGACAGTCCTTTGAAAACATCCACCGAGGCCTGGCTCAATGAACAGGGACCTGATTTCTACCAAGACAGGTTAAGCAAGTTGGTTCTGCGTTCTGATAAATGCCTAAATAGACTTGGTGGATCATGTCAAAATTTGATAGGCACGCATGCGTCTTAATTCCTTTTTGTATTTTCTATCTATTATTAACAAATATTTCTTCATTCGACTTGTAAACTTTTTTTTACTGATCCCTCTCGTAAAATGCTCATGGTGATAAAAGCAAAAGGTCGAAAATTAATTAATAAAAGTACATAAATACCCCAAACTTACGCGATAGGTAGAACTGAGTGATAACTGTTTAAGTCAAATTAGCGTACGTTAAGGTATAATTTCGCATATAAATACATATAAATTATTTTTAACTGGGGCTGAGAAAAAAAATTATATTTTAGAAAAAATGTTAAATAAAATTTTAAATAACGCAAATATAAAATCGCAAACCGAAGTTATTTTGATGTAGCAGTTTTCATAAAATCTAACAAAGTAATCCGCTGGGTCAAAGTTTTTTTTTCTCCCGCAAAATTTCCTAGAAGTATGCTAATATTTTTTTTATTCCTTGTTTTGTTCAAGAAATTCGCTCTTTGTTGGAGTAAAATTTCTGTAACCCTTTTTCTAATTAAACTAATGTCATCTGTCTAATACCCAACACCGTTATTCGATCTTCTGATTGATTAAACTGGATATAAAAAAAGACTCAAGATTTTCAATGGCTTGCTCTTATTAATGTATTTGCATGAGCTCATAAATTGTCAGCTCATGATCGTAGGAATCCAGCAATTCTTGAACGTCACCATTATCCACTTCTAATATTACTTGTCCTAACCAATATCGATTTCTTCAATCACATTACCAATTTCATCAGGCTCTGGCACTGATTCCGCTTGGGTTTTAATGATAAAAAAAGGCACATGTTTTCTCCAGACTCCATTTACGCTTTTTTGTGAAACTTTATTTGAAGATTGTCTGATAATTCTCATTGTATCTAAAACATTAAATTATTCTCAAAAGTCTTAAACATTCAAACAAAAGTAAAATCGACAAGATTTGATAATCTTATAACTCCTGATTCGCGTAAGTCGGGGTAACGTAAGTCGAGATATAATTGTAATTTGACACACATTTTCACATTCAAAAAAATTATCTTCCATAAAAACAAATCAGATTAATTCTGAAAATAAAATAAATTTATATATATATAAAAAATCGTAATATAAAATACGGGTAAAAACAATTTAATTACCTTATAAAGCTGTTTCCAATTTATTTATGAACTTTCATCACTAAATATTTAAAAAACACAAAATATTTTCTTTCAACTGTTTTTCTGATTAGTTAAAAAAAGGAGAATAAACAATGTTGAAAATTAAATTAATTGAGTAAGTTATACGTGCTAATGTGTGGACAGTATAAATATTGACTATTTTATATGTGCGGAATTCGTAGTAATTAGCTTACCACCTACTTCTTTTATATTTACTAAGTGAAATAAAGGCGGTAATTTTTTTATAGTTGAAGACACCAGGTGCTGAATTTCTCATTGCATCCATCCTCGTCTTTAATGACATAAATTATACTTTTTGTTTATATTCTCTGGATTACAATGTGAGGAATTATTACATAATTTAAACATTTTGGCTAAGAAAATATCACAAGAAAACAAATAAGAAAATTAATTAATGATGGAATTTAACGAATAAAAGTGCACTGATTTAGGCTGCATTTTTTTATACAATTTCTTCATTAATCTGAAAGAATTGTTACGAGTCAAAGGATTCTTGTAATATATATGTAATAACTAACTAACAATTTCTAAAAAAAAACACACATTAGACGTAGAAAATCTTATTTTTGCGTATTAAGTCATAATGAATTTAAACTTTGCGTTAAAGGATACATCGTGTAAATAGGTAATTGCATTATAAAAACAACTAGCTAGTATACCCGTCCTTTGTACGGGTGAATTGAAAAATTAAACAATACAGATTGGAGGATAAAGAATTTCTTAATGAGTTAATTTGACGTGAATTGCAAATTAAAAAAAAAAGCTTTTTTGCATATCTCAGTTGAAGAAAAAATCCACATTTGTTAAATTTAAAGTCTGAAGGTCTTTTCTTAAAAAAGTTCTTTTTTAATTTATAACTTCCCGTAACTCTCTTATGGGCCGATTTTTGAAAACAATGTCTGCTCAGAAAAAGTAACACATTGTTCCAAATTTTGTGTATAGAACGCTTAAAATAGTGTAAATAGTTTATATCTGGATGTGTAATACGTTAATATAACTTTCTGTTGTATTTATTTTATGTTAAAATTGTAATATTCGCAAGCAACGCCGTTCCTTACATTATAATGGCGATTCCATGGAAGCATAGCGAAATGTTGGCATCATTTTTGGCGACCACATTCGCAACTTGGCGATTGATGAAACGGTGGATAAGTTGCTTTGCTGAAGCTCCACCAGGAAGGGAGCTGCAATAAAAATGATAGCATAAAAACGTTCTACTCACACACACACAAAATATATGTCAACTTTTTACCGTGATTGGTGTAAAGCGATTTTATATATACACACATCCATTTATATGTATATAGATATAAAAATGGAAAGAATAATTTTGGACTAAATATTTTTAAGGTATCCATTGCATGTAAATTTGTATTTAAAAAAGTATTGTAATGTAAATATGGATGTATTCTTATAAATATCTTGAATAATTATAAATATCTTTCAGATAAATGTTATAAATCGTTAATGTGTGTCTAATGAGTTTTCTATACATTTTTAAAATAAAAATATAGTTATCGAGTGAACAAAAACACAATCTGATATGTATAGTAATTGGATTTATGATAGTATTTTTATTTAATATCAGCAAATCTAGTACAAAAAATGAAATAAATCAACAAGTTATTTAATTAATGATTAGTCTATAACTATTTCAATAGGAATTTAACGTATATCTAGTTAGAATAATTTCATTTTATGCATTATTATTTATACATAAACACTATATCAAGTAATTACATCCAATATTCCAAATAAATGTTTTAAAAAAGCAATTGATGTTAAAATATTCAATACTCATTAATATTTGAAAGCAATCTTTTAGGAAAATAAACACTTTAAGGTATCAACTACACTAAAATTGTGAATTTTACCAAAAACTGACAAATTTTTTATGATTTTTTTATAGAAATCTTATTAGCTTTATAAAAATTCTAAGTTTATTATTTTTCCGTTCACTATAACAAAAACTACAAGTGTTTTAGTAAAAGCAGATACCATTATTTTAAGCAAGATGTACTTTAAAACGCGTTTTACTCGAAATGTATTTTTTAAATGTCTAAGAGGGGACATCGATTGCTCAAAAAGTTTTGAAAACAATAAATTGAACTTTTGGTGGATGGTCTGTATAATAGTAGAAGTGTTTTAACCTTCAGACTTGTCAGTCCTTGCTTTATTACAAAATTTACAGTCACTTAAGTTAATATAATCGTTGTTTTTTTAATAATCATTGTTTTTTTTAGATAATATCCTTAGGTTTTGCAAAAATTGAAATATCTCTTATCCTAAAAGTCATTTCAAAAATGAACAACATATATATATATATTATATAAATATATATATAGCAACATATCAGAATTGAAAAACTGAAAATTTTTTCATAAACTTTGGTACAGATTGGCCCCGTTTATGTTATTGTTTGTAAACTATTACTAATTTTTTCTCATTTTAGTAATAAAATTTTTTTTTTATCTTCGTAATTTTAGCATATTTTTTAAAAATGTAATAAGCAAATCTAAAAACCACTAAAAAATTCTCCATATCTCCATTATTTTTTTAAAGTTGTCACAAGTAGTCGGATACCCTTAAGAAATTGTTGATTGAAATTTGAAAAAGATTGCTTATCTTCCTGAAACCCTGCTTTGTTAAGAAAGTTGGATGTAATTCTTTTTGCTATCAGTATTTTTTTCCTTCTCTAAACTGATGTAATTGGTATTTATAAGGATATACGGAATCTTATGATACATAAATATTTAGTATCCAAATTTAGCTTTTGTTTAAAGTAAGGGTTCTTAATTTATACAAAATAAATAACGATCCAGTAAGTTTAAGAAAATGTAAAGTTGTGCTTTCATAAATAAAGCTGTTTATACAATAACATACTTTGTTATTTTAACACAGGTTATATAAATAAAATTTAGCAGAGGCTTATTTAAGAAATTAGAAATGTAGAAAGTGACTGTGACGGTATAGACTTGTTCAGTCTGGTTCATCAAAGAAGGTGCAATTAAATTCAAATATATAATCCAAATATTTAATTATATGTGTGTGAAACAATTAAAACAAGAAAAACAAACATGTTTAAGTTCGAACTAAAATAGTACGATTAATGTTTCTGGAAAATCAGATTTTATTTCTATATTTATTTTCTGTGTGTATTAATATCCAATTGTTAAATTCTAGCATTTGCTATATATATACGAAAGTTGCAATAGATTTTTTCATAAGTTAATAGTTGTACGTGCAGTAATAAGACATTTATAATTGTATTATGTTGCTAAAAATGTAATACTTTTAAAATATTGAAAGAAAATATTTTTTAGTAATTTTTTCCAAAAAACTTTTAAATGACGTGTGTATTTATATCTTAATCAAAATAAAATTTTCTTCGTTATTTTTGTATTCGAAATATTTTCAAATGCGAAGCAAAGCTTTTAAATAACTTGACAGAATAACATTTCTTTTTGTTCTCTCAGTTAAGGTAATAGAAAAAATGTTCTTAGTCCAATTCAAGAAGATTTAATTTTCGTACTTCTTAGAAATTTAAGGCTTCATGAGTAAAATTACTTATGCATTTGTGATTATACAACAAATGAAATATATTTTCAATAGTTTTCGATAATTGTTAAAAAGTTAAGTGTTTAAATAATACATACGTATATATATACACTCATGTCCATAAATTAAGGATAATTCACGCAGAAATTGAACTCGAAAATAAAAATTTCACCTGTAGAATTATCACACACAGCTTCAAGAAGAATATGCAAATTAAAGGAAACCACCAGATGGCGCGGATAGTACGTCACAATAACGAGAGTGTAAGAGAGGGGTACATAAGGAATGGTGGCAAAAAAGTAAAATTGTTCACAAGCGCTTTAAAAGCCTTCCAGTGAGACAACCGCATAGTTATGGCACAAAGGAAGCATTTGAATGATGTTTTACGTGGTAGAATTATCGAACGACTGGAACGTGGACGTACTAAGCTGGAAGTATCCGAGGTACTTGGAATCGCCCAGAGTGTCATCTCCAGGCTTTGGAAACAATTCCAAAATGATGGTAATGTGAGTAGATGTTACAGCACAGGTCGCCCCCGAGTTACAACGCAGAATGAGGACCGGTATTTGACAGTTACTGCTAAAAGAAACAGACGGAGCACAGCATCAGACCTATCTCGTCAGCTCTCTTCGGCTACCGGTACGACAGATTCAAGGAAGACCGTGTACAGACGCTTAGGGCACATTGGTCTATATGCTCGTAGGCCTGTCAGATGTGTTCCCCTTACCGCAACTCACTGTCGCCTGCGATTAACCTGGAGTAGAGAGCATGCATTGTGGACACAGCAACAGTGGTATTGTGTGATATTTTCCGACGAGTCCAGGTTTAGTTTGCAGTCTGATTCTCACCGGACTTTCATATGGAGAGCGCCAGGTACCCGTTACCACCAAGAGAATACCATTAAACGACACCGTTACGGTGGTGCACGATGGCTCGTTTGGGGAGGAATTATTCTTGGTTCCAGAACTGACCTGCATGTTCAGAGTGTAACGATGACAGGCCACATCTATCGGGATGTCATTCTGGAACAACATGTACGTTTGTTTCGGGGCGCCATGGGTGCTGAATTTCTGTTTATGGATGACAACGCCCGTCCTCACCGTGCAAACATTGTAGACGAATGCCTTCAATCGGAGGATATCACCCGTATGGATTGGCCAGCATACTCACCGGACTTGAATCCAATAGAGCATGTGTGGGATATGCTTGGCCGACGAATTGCAGCCCGTCAATCCCCTCCCACCTGTCTACCGGAACTTCGGAGTGCATTGCTTGATGAGTGGTGTAATATTCCCCAAGATCAGATCGATAATTTGATACTAAGCATGCGTAGGCGTTGTAAGGCCTGTATTGCATCGTCCGGGAGACATACTCCGTATTAACCATCATACTAATCATGTTATACTGTTTTTTGTAAATAGGTTCTTTTTTGAAATTTGCTCCAGGGAGTAAAAATCGCAATTTTTATTAATTATTTCAAACATATAGCATCTTTTTGCTCTTTACCTTTTGTTTAATAAATAGACTTTACAAATAAGTCAAATTTGTTTGCTTCTGTCTCTTTCTTTGCCTGAACTTCATTATCCTTATTTATGGACATGAGTATATATATATATATATATATATATATGTATTAGCATGTATATGTATTTTTTTGTGGAGAAGGTTTTAGTGCTGTCCTCTCTTTGTTGGAGTTTCTGACCAGGAAGCGCTACAGCATATCCACGCTGCACTGTTTAATCAATCACCAAATTGCCAACATGTTTGCCAAAAATGATGCCCACCTGGCTCTATCGCCAATATTTCGCTATGTTTCCACTGAATCGTAATGTAGGGAACCTTACAACTTTAACATAAAATAAGAAACAGAAAATAATATAAACGCATTACATATCGAGACAAATTATTTAGACTATTTTAAGCGTCCATTGCACACAATTTATAACTATATATTTCTTTTTTCTGAATGGAGATTAGCTTATAAATGTGTTTTCAAAGTCGACCCAAAAGAGAATTAAAGGGGTGTTCGAAATAAAAAAAAACAACATTTTTATCAGCTATTAGACCTTCAAACTTAAAATTTAATAAATATGGGCTTTTTGTTTAGCCAAGATATGCAAAAAAGCTTTTTTTTTTAAAATTGCAATTCTCGTAAAATTAACTCATTAAAAACTTATGTATTCTTCAATCTGTACTGTATAATTTTTGAATTCACCAGTGCAAAGAATGGGTATACCAGCTAGTATGCGAATAAACAAAGAAAAGAAAAGAGAAATTGAATAACAAATGAATAATAAAAGGAAAATGAAAAAATGTATTTTTATGTTTTCCCTTTTCTTAGCAATTTAATTAAATTTTTAAAGAGGTGCTCTGTTCTTATTTCAAATTCAAAACTGTTATAAATGAGAAAGAAATAGGCTTTTTGACTTAAACTAAAAGAGCTTATTTTGAACATATAAAGTTTAATTATAGTTTCTACCCATTTTAATTTAAGGAAATGCAGTTATATTTCATAATAATAGTAAATTAAAATTTTTTTAAAAAAACGCATATTGTTTAATTGTGATCGCAATTCAGCTTTAACATTAAGATCAATACTAAATAAATTTTTGATCCTTGCCTTTTGTTTAAAATGTATAAATATGCACAAAAAATGAAAAATAATATATTTTTTCAAAAACTGTATATATGATTCTAATTAATTAAAATTTTTCCAAGTTTTCTATAAAGATTATAAAATTCCAAAGCGTTTCAACTATCGAAAAGTAAAACAAAATCTAAGATACAGTGAAAAAAATCTTTTAGATGAAAGAATAAATTTTGGATATTTTTACATTCAAAAAAGGAAGAAAAAATATTTTAATCTTTATGACCTTACTATGAAAATTATTTTATTATATTTTGTTTTTCAGCGTTACTCCTGCTATATATATTCTCTTTAGTCTGTTTGAAGTTGATTATGACTTATTTTCTGTCATTTACTTCTCGTTTAAGTTACAAAGACATTTTCAAATATAGCTGTTCATTATTTATTAAAATTCTTGTCTATTTAGTAAACCTAAATAAAAAAAACATAAAAATAATAATTTTTTTTTGTACTTTAAGAAACTTATTCCCAGTCAATAACGAGATTTTAATAGACCTTTTTTTAAGAATTTCTTAATATTTTGTTCTCAAATTTTACTTGTTGAGATTCAAAATTTATTTTTAAGCAAAAATTAAAAACGTAACACTTTGTTAGTTCAAATAGTTGCAATCGCATTGTTTAATTAAACTTACAGAGTGTCCCAGGATTATTTGGATACATTTTAAGGAATGGCAGGCCACATCATTTATAACATCATCAATTAACAATATATTGAATTCAACAGTACTATACTTTGACAATAAAGCTACAATATGATTTTTCCTTACGTGCCACCGGCATAAACAAACGTCTCGCTCAGCTAAAGCCATAATTGTCTCTGACATATATATACGTCTTTCCGAAGTATGATCTTTTCTGTGCACTCCTATCATAAAATTATACCGAAGATTTTGGAATGCAATAAATGGACCGTGGTAGTGTTTGCAAAGTATTTACTTTTATTTATTCCTTCTCTCTTTATATCTTTATTTTTCTATTTATTTCTTTATTTTACTTCTTTATTCTTTCCATCATATACACTCACCTTCGTGGGAGAAGGTGGCATTAGGGAGCGAATCGCGTAAATTTTAATCAGCAGTTAAGGGATTACGTATAAACCTTAGAATTATCAAGATAAGTTTTAGTTTTTGTATATAATTTTATGTATGACAAGCCCATGGTGTCACTGGCAATTATTAAACTCGTCCTTAACATAGTATTTTTAATATAATTATAAAAAAATATTGTGAAGTACTGATACATTTTTAAGTGTATTATATCAGTGTAATTGTGTATTTTATTTTTTATTATATCAGAATGTTTTTGTATGTTTTCTTTCAGTAAAGTAATATTTTTTTAAAAATAATCCTTTTTTTTCGATTTTTTAATATGCTCGCAACCCTCTCATAGAATTATCACGCATCCTTAGGGGGGCACGCCCCACAGTTTGAGAAACGTTGAAGTAATGTTCATCGTGTTTTACAACTTGAAGAATTATACCCTTACTATTTTCAGAATGTACTGCCAAAACACATGTAATACATTTGACCAATAAATATTTCAAATGACCCCAGTATTTTATCTTTTTGTTTGTTGTATATTTTCCCATGATGTTTCCGATCATGGGTAGTTATGCAAATCTGAATCCTTGTGATATACCCTACCTCCTTGTAAAGTTTGTCCTGATAATCCTGGGATACCTCCTATATTTCTACTTTACTGTACATATTTGTTATACATCAGGTTGCTAAATGAATGTTACGAAAAATATATTTAAAAACACAATGAAATGTTAATACACACAGTTCTAATTTTGTATTATTTTCATATATTGCATACCCATTAAAATTTTTTGAGATACATAATTTTATTTAATGAAACTATGCTTATATTTTCTATCTATGACTTTTCCATTTTTGATTATCAAAAATTACTTTTAAAACTGCAATATAATACTTGTATGGGTCTATTTGTGATATTAGTTTAATATGCGGGGATTGTTCTAGTTTCTGGGAAGCAGCAAATACATCGTAGAACGTATGTAATGAGTAATATATAGCACTATACAAAAATAGTTTGTGTTTGTCAGCATTTTCGCTTAAAATTTCTTCAATGAATTTTATAGCAATACTTTTTTAATATAAATATTATTAATAAAAAAACATAATTTTGAAGGGAAAATTTAACTAACTACATTAAAAATATATAGCACTTGATTAAAAATTAATTTCTAACTTATTAAGTAATATTTGCTTAACTGGTTTTGCAGGTATATTTTACTCCAAGAAAAATATTTAGCATTGCAATAAGAGCTTACTATTAAAAAATTTTGAATAAATTTCAACATTTATTTATCTTTAAAAATTGTTTCCGACAATTCAGTTGAAGTTGTCGAATTTTCTACAAAAAGCGAATTTTTTTTCTTACAAAAATAGGAGGAAAACTCTTTTTTGAATGTGGTTATTCAGTGGAAATTATTGTGTAGAGTTGTTGAATTGGAAGTAAATTGTGTTGACATTCAACCGTTTGCTTGTCTATCGATTTTTCCCCCGTCACTTCGAAAAGAAATCATTGTGCTACAGTGTTTTTCTCGCAGTCTAAGAATAAAATCACACTCGCGCAATTACTGTTGGAATCTCATTTTACACACAATGCTGCATTTCCTATTTATTTAAAAAAAATTGTTCTTTGGAGTTGTGTTCCTGCTGAATAAGTAATAAATTTATACATGAAATACTGAAATAAAAAGTAGCTAAACTTATGAGAAATCCCGAAAAGTAAACGAAACCACTGAATGTGTGATATTTATTTACATGCGAGAATATTTTTGATTGATCGGTGTTTTTCTTCTATTCATAATCAAACTGATTAATTTTATTCTAGAGAGACACGTTTCTATCTTTGCTTCCTTTTTTACATTTGATAGTTCTTCAATGGAATTCTTTCTATGTTTAAAAGTGCATTTTTCTCCATTAAAATTATGTATTATTAGACGAAGTTTAGATTGTAATAATCAATAATATGACAAATGAAACTGTTCTCAAATGTAGTTAATCTTAAAAATATATAAGACAGAAGATTAACAAAAAATATAATATAAATAGAAAATATCATGATTTCTGAAAAGAAATCTTAATATATGAAAAACACAAAAAAAATACTTCAACATCGTTCTTAGTGATGCGTCAATGGTGACCATTTTTGGGGCCCGGTCAATATATCGCCACACAATAATATATAATAAAATAAAATTTCTTCTGAAGTACAGAAAAGATAGTAGCAAAGAAGAGATGTCAAGTGTGCGGCTGTAAACTTTTAAATTTTTCTTGTTCTTTTGTATATGTTTATTATAATGCATTAATCGAAATAAACTACGTTTCTATGAATATTGATTTTTTTGGCTGTCCACCTAAAGTTGAAGTTTTTTTGCTTGGCCCAAGTTAACTTTTGAGTTTGACACTATTGCTGTAGATGGATTTCATGACACAACACAGCTATGGTTTGGTCTAAAAAACCGTTTGCCGAAAAGGTAGTTAAAACTGTAAAGGGTCTTTCCGTGAAGCTGTACTAATCCTCTTGGGGTAAATTTATATCTTTTAAAATGTTCTATTGAAAGTTTTCTCCCGAAGAAGACTTGATTTATTCAAATGAATGGTTCTATTTAAGCATTGACTTGAGAGTAGTTGGGAACTAGTTGAGAATTAGTCAACGAGTTGGACGCCCAAGGACAGCGATTACAGACTAAAACATTGCCAGAATTGGTGATGTGAAAGGATTAATTCCCACATCAGTGGTCCGACGGTTAATCAACACTACTACATTGAAATACTAAATAGGCTCCGTGAAAAAAATTAGATAAAAAACACCAGAATTTAGGAGTGATGGATGGCTGTTTCACCAAGGCAATGCACCTGCTCGATCGGCCTATCTGTCAAGTAGTTTATGACCAGCAAAAACATTCTTGAGAAGGAGAATCTTTCTTATTTACCTGATTTGATCCCATGCGACTTTTTTTATTTCCTATAGTGAAAACTTGCTTAAAGGGAGTCCATTTTACCTCAGTAAACAGGTTCAGGTGAAAATGAAGAATCTCCTGCCTTCCAAAATCCTCGTTCCAGAATCGTTACCAGCATTGGCGGCACCGAATGCAGAAATGTGTGAATGCTGAAGAGAGCTACTTTGAAGGTGATAATGCCGCGCAGAACTGATTCTGTACGTACTATGATTTATTGGACCAGTGTCGTATTTTTGTGTCACACCTTGCATATCTCTTCAATAAGTCCAGTGGATGAGTGGTAGCACAAAATCATCGAAAAGTCATCAGACAGTTCTAAAGCGTATTAATTCTAGATAATCGCAACACAACATGTCATCTTGATGTAATTATTAAAAAAAGCATCTTTATTTGTCCTTCTAAAAAAATTCAGAGTACACAGCGAAACCTATATATATATATGTGGAATTTCCATGACGGCTATAGAGGGCGCTGGGACGCGAGGCAGCGAGCGAACTGTAGGAGAAATGAGGAGCGAGGGTTCGCGAGGAGGTCAGAGCCACGCTGCTAGGAGTAACCGGATCTACTGGCGTGTAGGGACAAGTGGCCAATGCTGGAGGACAGTACGTGAGGTGACATCCTCATCTGATGCCATACGCATTGTGAACCGTGGTGTAAAATTTGAAGTGAAGAAACTGAGAATTATTGTTGAATAAAAAGAAGCATTGTCTACGCTGTCAGAATATATCTGTATAGTAGTGTGTAGTACTGTAATTGTCCATTAACGTTAGTATTATTAGTTGAAACAGTGTAGTCAATGTGAATACCCCTAGAACTCCGTGCCATAACACCACATATATATTTCTGTTTTTTATGTGTCTTTATGCTATGTTCTCGTATGATGTTCTGTTGTTCTACATTTTCTGTGTGTTTAATTTTTTGTTATTAAAAAATGACAAAAACAAAACTTGTAGCCCGTTTGAAACTGAAGAACACGGACCTGGGAATAAAGAAATATATATTCTACGAACTCTAATTTAAATATATGTCTGAAAATTTGGGATGATTGTATAAATTAGATGCATAAATTACAAGCAGTACCTGAAACAGCTGTAAAAAATAAAATTAAATGTGAATGTTTTTTTAAAATTCAGTTTTGATTCTTACTTATGCTGATTTTATTTTTGGAAAAATTCCACGCATACTAGCAAGTTTTATTGAGCTATGTAAATGTTTCGACGTAAAACAAGTTTACTGTCTATATTCCGATGAAGAATGATGTATTCTGAACAAGTGAAACTTTACACGCGTGGATTCCTTTCAATTTGATGTTTATTTTTTGGTGTAGAATGTTTTAAAAAATTTGCAGTGCAAACAGCGTACGTTTTTTATATCTTAATACAAGTAAATGTTTGCTTAAGCATTGAATATTCTCATACTTAAGCTCTAATTACTTTAAAAAGTAGAATGTATTTTCCATATGTTTGAAAATGAAATAAGAGAAAGATGCTTAAAGTATAGTACTATTTTTAATTTTAAAAAAAAACAGAGCGTAAAACATTCCAACTGTTCCAAACTACCAAGCAGCGTAATTTACTTGAAATAGTAACAATAAATATCCATAAGAAATATTTTCATCAATATCCAACTACGTATTAATTATGTACATTAAGATTGAAATTTTGTTTTCGGAAAAAAAAATATTAGAGATCTCTAAGTAAAATCAATGTGTCAAAAAAAATCTTCATTTATTGGACAATAATTCAGATACAACTGTAAGAACCATTCAAATCCCGGACAATCTATGCAATATAATTCCTTGATATAAAAAGGTTTCTTTAAGAATCCAGAGCATATATATGTATAGAAGTATATATATATATATATATTCCAGAAACATAAAATTCTTAGAACACACCACATTTATTCAAACACGGAAAAAAGTAATAAATAAACAAAATGACAAAATGGAGGTTAATTTTCCGTGTCTAACCCAGATAGAGCTCCTTGTACCAGAGCCTCCAGGCTAAGTACTGACAGCATTTGAGCAGACAGACGGTTAACAACAAGACAAATATTTAATCCGTTTGAAAGAACTACTTCATTTCACTCCCACTGACATTTATTAGATTGCCCTGTGAGGAAATAAATCTGATCAGTATTCAACTTATCTACGCCTAGAATGAGATTGGTCGTTGGGGCAGAACCTATTTTAACAGACTATAGGCAAAGTTATTGAAAGCCTTTTAAAGATCCAATTAATCAATACTATCATTCTCCGTCATAACTCGATTTCCTTATAGGACATCTGACTAAATTTATTTATAATTATTCATAATATTACTTACTATAATTGCATAGAAATATATAATTGTTTTAATTTTCACATGATATCAGAGTAAGATTAAACTTGACTATAATAAACCATGTAGAAATTTGCGAATATTCAGGAAATATACATGTGTTAAGTAACCATTTCAGTTGCAAATTTGTCATGTTTGAATCGACTGATGGTAATAACGTAAAATGATTCAGACATTTATATATATATTTATATATCGCTCGGGGAAATAATTTTGCTGTACTCACGTGATATGTCTGTATTTAATTGTTTAGATTTGCTTTACATATTCTAGTAATTATTATAGACTATAATATTATCGTTTTATATTAATAGATTAGGGTTTTATTTATAACAATAGTTAAACTTCTCTAGAAATTTCTTATTTTCCCTATGACCCAGAGTATTGGCAAATACAGGTGAAGGTTGGGAAGTCGCAAAACTTTGTTTAAACCAGCAACCCTGGTTCGTAAGACCAGAAGTTTGCTTTAGTACTACTGTGGCTAAGACTTTATACTATCATAACTATAGTTATCTTAGGTTTATAAATATTTTGTGTATATATTTGAAATAATAAACATATATATATATCTAAAATACCCAATTAAATTTATTAATATACATTTGAATACAGAAATCTAAATAGTAAGGATTAAATTTCCATAGTTTATTAACAGGTTATTATTGTAAATTTATTATTCTTCCTAGAGAGTTTTTCTTATGTTTATGGGTTTCAAACATAATTATATGCACATTTACTTCTTAAATTAGTTTAATAACTATCTTACTGCACAGTATACAACCATTTATATTTACAGATACATTTCTCATAGTTGCGTGGTATTTATATACAATCCTCCACTCAGTCACAGTTAACAGTCTCTCTCTATATATAACTGGTTGCAGTAAAATATACCACATCTCTTCCCTCCTTGAAGAACAAGTCTCTCCGGAGTTTGCCTGATTCTCCAGGAACGCTTTAGAAATGGCCTGTTTGGAACTGGTGGACTCCTCGTCTCGGAGTCAGTCTCTTTAGCTGAAGACTGTGATAGATCTGGAACCGCAACATCAGTTGCTGGTACTCCTTGTACGGAAGATAAACCCAATTCCTTGTTCAGATCCTTAGAAATATTTTCCTCCGTTTCTGTATGCTGAATATTAGAGTTGTTTTCTCGAACCTCTGCTGATTGAAATCTCTGGTGAATAATTGGGATGATGTTTTCTTACACTTGATCACCCACTGGACGGATCTGATCAACATGTCGTCTCACCAAGGTTCCTTGAACATCAATGATGTAGTGGAGCACGCCATCCTGGTTTACAATGGTACCAAACTTCCATCTAGTATTAGCTACTCTGTAAACTCTCACAGCCACTCGATGTCCAACATCAAATTTCCTATCTCGGAATTCGAAATTATCTCTTCGTAATTTATCCTGAATTTTTGTTTTCAATTCAGGTAAAAGTAAATCTATCCTGGTTCTAATGTCTCTTTTCAGGAATAACATGGCTGGACTATGTGTTGTAGTTACGTTAGGAGCTTTTCGGTATTGCATTAAAAATGTACTTAATTTCTGTTGTATAGTACCTTCGTATATTTATGCATAGCTCTTAATGACTGCTTTAAAGTAGCAACATAGCGTTCTGCTTGTACATTACTAGAAGGTTTGAAAGGTGCACTAGTTTTGAGCTTAACTCCATTTTTTTGCATAAATCGCTGAAATTCATAGGATGTAAACTGAGATCCATTATCGTTGAAAAGTAGCCTAGGTAATCCGAATCTTTCAAAACTATCTCGAAGACATTCGATGGTTTTCTCTCGTGGTTGTAGTTGTCTTCATAGGATATACTTCTAACCATTTGGAATGAGCGTCAACGATCAGAAAAAACGTGTATTCAAAAATTGGTCCAGCTAATTCTACATGAATACGTTCCCAGGGCAAACTGGGATATACCCAGTAATGAACTTTAGCTTTTGTGGGATCCGCCTTATATCTAGCACAATCGAAACAGTTTTTTGCGGCTTCTTCAATATCTTTATCTATATTTTTCCAATAGACAAACGATCTAGCTATAGCCTTCATTTTTACTATTCCTAAGTGTCCAGCAAGTAATTCTTCCAGAACATTCTTCTGAAATTTCCTTGGAATACAGACCCTTTGTCCGTACATAATACAACCATCCTCAATGGTATACTGGGATTCCCTCCCTTGCAAATCTTTACCTTCCCTTAAGGCTTTTAAGAGTGGACCTAGCTCTATATCTTTACCTGTCTCCTGTCTTAACTCCTTAGAAGTAACAGGTAATGTTTCAATTTGTGACATCTGAAATATTGTGATGTCATCTTTAACCTCAAACCCATCCGGTAACCGAGAAAGAAAGTCTGCATTTCCGTGTTCAATCGTTTTACGGAATATTATATCAAACTCAAATGACTGTAAAATTAGCGCATAATGTAAAAGCCTGGTAGTTGCCAACACTGATAAACCTCTTTTTGAACCAAAAATAGCTGCCAAAGCTTTGTGATCTGTTATCAAAGTGAATCTTCTACATTTCAAATATAGATAAAACTTTTTTACTGCCCAAACTATTGAAAGAGCTTCTTTATCAATTTGGGAGTATTTTTTCTCGGACCCAGATAAATTTCTTGATGCGAACGCGATCGGACGTTCAGAGCCATCTGGATATACGTGTGACAGAACACAACCAATACCAACTGGAGATGCATCACTAGCTAAAGTAAAGGGTAGGCTAGGATCATAATGCACCAAAACTTTAGGGGAACAAATTTCCTTCTTTATTTGCTCAAAGGCAACCTGAAAATCCATCGATCATAAAAATCTAACATTTTCCTTTGTCAAATTATTAAGAGGATTAGCAACAGTAGCTAAATTTTCACAAAAATTACCGTAAAAATTAACTAACCCTAAGAAACTTTTTACTTCATGAACATTCTTGGGTACAGGAGCGTTAACAACGGCTGAGATTTTTTCGTTAATTTTATGTAACCCTTTTGAATCGATTCTATGCCCAAGAAAATTTATTTCATTTTAGAAAAACTTGCTTTTATTTAAATTAAGCTTTAGCCCGTGTTCTCTACATTTCTTAAAAAATTCCTCTAATAAAATACGAAATTTCATCGCTCCCTGTTATTCTAGCATCATCCATAAATACTTTGACTCCATCCATATCCTGAAATAGTCTGTCAACATAGCGCTGCCAAATAGCAGGTGCTCCATTTAATCCATATATATATATATATATATATATATATATATATATATATATATATATATATATATATATATATTCGCTACAATAAATGTAAAGATAAAAGATGTAAAACATGCCCCATGATCAATTATGAACAGTTGGATACCAACTCCAACTTTATATTCTGTAAGTCTTTTAATTGTGTCTATATGTTGAATTGTAAAAAATGTAATTATAAATATATTGGTCAGACTTCTACACACTTAAATATTCGAATTAATCTTCACAGATCTCATACTAAGCATTACACTAATAAATATAATACAATAATATTGAAATAAGACACTTTCACCTGCATGGGTTTGATAATATTGATATATCCATTCTCAGAATTGTTCCCTTTTTAAAAGATAGATTATGGTGGGAAAACCATTTTATTCATTTCTATAATACAACATATCCTCATGGACTAAACACATTATATAATGGCAAAAATGTTTTGCAATGCATACAGCAAAAAGATAACAAAGAATTTTTTTATAATTGTCATAATAATAATATTAATAAAATAGCCAAGAGAACAAAAAGAGGTAAAAGGAATAAAAGAAAAAGTAGAGATTCCAAGGATATTACAGCTAAAATTAATGAATTCTGTAGTAATTTTGAAACTGTTTATAACATTAATCAAATAAAAAATTTCATGTTTGGTTTGAATAAAAAGAAATCAAACTTTTTAATTATATACTTAGTTACGATAACTTTATAGAATGTCAAGCCTTGCATGTTATGAAAGATTTTTGTAATTTCTTAATCAGTAAGTTTAATATATCAATACATGATAATGTTTTAAATTCTACAACTGAATACTGTAACATCCTTTTCATGAATAAATCCTATAATCATGTAAACTTTACTAAAGTGTTTGAGAAGTATATTAAATTTTTCCCAGTAAAAAACATTAACATTAAAAAGGCATTTAAATATAATAAGAAAATTGGTAGATCCATCTTTAACTACAACTCTATTAATTTGCAACATAATAATATTGTATGTAATTGTCATAATTATGAAGATTTCATTGATGATTATCATAAACATGTCATATCTGGTAATTTAAATATTATTAAAGATAAAACTCTCAGAGAATTAATGGTTAAGGGTACTGGCTTTAGAATTATGCGTTCTAATAATAATAAAGCTATTAAAGCACAAATTTCTAAAGATATTAATAACTTCATTACAAAAATAGCAATTAAATACAACTTTCCTTTCGAAGCATTCAATGAGTTTAAATGCAAAGTTTTGAGTGAGTTACTTAATCTTAACTATAAAACTGATAAAAATATTTCTTATAAAGATATAAAACAACAAATTTCAAATCTTCAAAAAGATTTCATTATTGTATATGTAGATAAAGTTCAGGGCAACTATGCAATCATTTGCAAATGGTTTTATAACTTTATACTTAACAAACAGTTTCAAAACAATAATGCGTTTATTAAACTAATAGCAGCAATAGAGAAATCAGTAACCGTTATATTTCAGCTTTTTATAAAAAACTAGATTTATATACAAAGAATATCAAATTTCCCTATATTTTTCTTACACTAAAATTTCATAAGTGTCCAATTAAATTCAGAACTATTACTAATGGTTTTAATACCTATATTACACAACCAGGCAAGGTGTTGCAAAAAGTTATACAACACACTCTAGACAATATCTCAAACTCCATTATTGTAAAGAATAGTAAAGATATTGTTGAGTATATGCAAGGTAAAAGTGTTAAATCTTTGCATAGCTTTGATTTTGAAGACTTATTCAACTCTATTGATATAGAGGATATGATTAAAGTACTTAGAAATGTTTATACTAAATATTCATTAAATAAATTGATAAACTATGATAAATATAATATTATTATACAATTTGTTTTGAAAGAAAATTACATATTTCATAATGACTCATATTATCAACAAATTAAAGGTCTGCCACAGGGTGGCCCAGCTAGTAATAGTCTGGCTAATATCTATTTACACTATTACGAGAATGAAAAAATTGATACAGACTCTAGTTACTTTTTTAGATACATCGATGATCTAATTATTTTCAGTAATAAAGTTGACTTTACTCCTATATTTGATTATTATCCAACCTACCTGAAACTATTAAAAACCAATTGCAATATAGAGTCAGCAAATTTCCTTGATCTAGAATTAAAAGTTGAAAATAATATGCTAAAAAGTAATATTTTTGATAAAATAGACTCTTTTGATTTTAATTTATAAAAATGCCATATTGGAATAGTACCCTTCACATTTCAATTTTTAGAAATATCATTCTAAACTATATAAAAAGAAATAATGATTTAGTATCTGAAGAAGTATTGAGAATTAATAATTATAAAAAATTCTTTCAAAGTTGCCTAGACTATAACTATCCAGCTAATTTTATTTATAAATATATGTCATCAAAGTTATAGCTATTTAATTATTTTTATTTAAGTATTCATTTCTATTTATTTTATAGTATATAATTTTATTGTTATATTTCTTAATATATTTAGTCTATAGTATATAATATTCTTGATATATGCTTATATTAAGTTTAGTTACTATAAATATACATAGATGGCGCCTTTATTCTTAGTATTGCTGTGTTTTTTTGATGCAGTGAGTCAGTACATTGTGGAATCTGTATACATCGGGTAAGATTAGAGTTTCTTTGCTCATTTACATTATTGTTAATTATGGTTATATTCATTATTAACCTCGCTTGCAAATATTTTTGTTTATACATATTTATATTTGTCTATTTCTTCCGGATTCCTATGGTAATTTAATATTGCAATTTCTATTCTATTGCTGTTATATTCACCCACGTGGGTTTTAGGCTTTTGCCTTAGTTTATACTGGAAACTATTGGACATTACTTGGAAACTTTACATTTAGTAAAATTTGTCTTTTATTCGGAATTTAAACAATGCTCTTTCAAAGTGCCAGGCAAATTTGATTTCAGAATTTTATTGTGATCTTATACAGACTCGCGATATATACCATTTTCTTTATAACATTACAAAATTTAAATTACAGAACATTATACACCATAAGTATGATGTTTAAATGAATTTTATGATGTTCTTCGTCAACGAAGAAATCTTAAAAATGGAAAGTTACGTTCCCAAAGTTAATTGCTCATCAAAAATTACTTATTTTGAATTACATATATATTCCTTTAGAATTATTGTACACTAAGTACTAAAATTAATAATAAAAGATAATTTGATTGGTAATTATTCGTCATAAATTACTTATTTTAAATTATTTATAATCCTTAGAATTATTGTACACTAAGTAGTAAAATTAATAATAAAGTAAATAATTTGATTGGTAACATTGCATTAATGGAAATTAAAGTTTGCTTAGTATTTTCTGAAGTTAGTTTGATAATTAAAATTGAATAGCTGTACAAGTTTATTTCTATATTGAAGGTTGCATATCCTTTACAGTGCACTTAAGGTAGAGGAGTT
>BMAO01007038.1:0-50982 GCA_019973975.1 Trichonephila clavata | reverse complement strand
TAGCCCTCTTTTGCAAACTTTCCTGTTGCAAATCTTTATATATGTTTAATTAAGCACAAAAAAATAATAATTTTATTTTTCATGAAAAATTTTAGTATTTTTTTGGAATGGAAAAAAAAGCGTTGTTTAATCACAACCCTTCAGAATTAAAAAAAATTTACATATCTATTCTATAAATAGTTTTTTTTTTTTTTTTTTGGCAAAGTTATACTAACGAATAATGCCTTTTTCTTTAATTCGTGTAACTGAAATTCTACAAGAAAAAATTATTCTACAGCTTCACAAAAAATATACATAGTAAAAATACTCACAAAAAAAAGAATTTCATAAGAATTTTTATCTTAAAATTTGTTGCTTTTGGGAAGAGGGAAGGTTTTATTCTCCTCGAATTAAAAAGAAATGTATTAATTAATTATGTACAATAATTTTAACTTAGTAAAAACAGGGAAATAATCTTTAAATTCAAAGGGCAAGTAATTGGGTTGTCTGTTCTTTAAAATTAATTAATCTACAAGAAAAACAACCAGCTGTGTGAAATATACCACACATAGGAACTAGAAAGTAAAAACAGAAGATAGCATTACGTTATCTACTAAACTTTTCATGGTATTTTGGAAAGTGTATATGGTATGGGTCAGATTAAATGAAATATCACAAGAATTTTGAAATTTCAGATCTCTTACAAACTGGAAAGTTATAAAATCCACTTCTATACAATCAACTTTCTGAATTTAATAAAACAATTTGAATACTGAAATCATGCAACTTATAGAAAAAGTTGAATATAAAGAAACAAATACATATATAAAATGGCAATGTAACTATTTTTTTTAAAATATCTCTATAATAATGTAAAATTACATGTTCTCTTCATGATAATCGCGCTAAAAATTCTGGTTGTTTCCATGGTTACATTGTATAGTCACGTGAATCTATCAACTAATCACCAGATTCTCATGTAAAAACGGGCTGAAAAAAATACCGGTAAAAAGCCGGCTTTTTCCCCAATTCCAAATTGCAGCATTTTACGGCTTGCATGTAAACGGGCCTATATTTTGCTTATTGTTTTGTCAACCAAATATTTTAGAATAATAATTTTTTATCTCATTTATGCTTGTTTTTTTATACTTACATCTGGTTGTCTTACATTATTTTTTAAATTTAGTTCAAAATTAAAAATGGATTTTTTTTTCACTTATACCTTTTTTGTATTTCTTCAGACGTTATAAAGTTTTCTATTGAC
The DNA here is from genome assembly GCA_019973975.1 of Trichonephila clavata. Taxonomy (NCBI): domain Eukaryota; kingdom Metazoa; phylum Arthropoda; class Arachnida; order Araneae; family Nephilidae; genus Trichonephila; species Trichonephila clavata. The sequence goes on along the minus strand of BMAO01007038.1, from coordinate 49,739 downwards.
CTGCCGCTCAGCTAAACATTAATAACTATTTAATACGAATTTATGTACGGCCAGTGTGGAATTGTTTTTTTGGAAAATTATTTCTATTAGTTCATTTTTTTTTTTTTTTTTATATTCTGTTTATAATGTTTACTAATATACTTCAAATGCTTGATCTAAAAAAATATAGACTGGAAACCCGATGAAAAAAGTAAGTTACATTTTTCTCTCTTTCATCAAACTAAATGTACTCAAAACATTAGAGTAAGTATAATTATACATTTTCAAATTTACAGCGATCAAGTTGTCGAGTGAAAAACGTTTGTGATCTCACAGGAACTAATGGATATTAGAACCAATGTAAGTCCTTTTAAACCTATAGTTGCGCACCCCCACAAGAACCTATTGAGTGACATTGAGCACAAAGGCTATTTGTTAATAGATTGCATATCGAGAATGACACGTAAGCTAGCATCCTCCTAAGTCCACACCACCAATGGAAGGATCTTCGACAGATTTAACGTGCATTGCTCCTCTATACGGTAGGTCTTTACTTAGCCTCTTTCATCGAACTAAATGTTATTGTAATTTGTAAGAGATGAATTAGAAAATGTCCTTACAATTACTATAAATTTTTAGTAAACGTTTTAAACTCAAAACATTTGAGTAAGTATAATTATACATTTTCAAATTTACAGCAATCAAGTTGTCGAGTGAAAAACATTTGAGATCTCACAGAAACTAATGGATATTAGAACCAATGTAAGTCTTTTAAACCTATAGTTGCGCACCCAAGAACCTATTAAGTGACATTGAGCACAAAAGCTTTTGGTGATAGACTGCATATCGAAATAACACGTAAGCTAGCATCCCTCCTAAGTAACACCACACACCAATGGAAGAATCTCTCGACAGATTTAACGTGCATTGCTCCTCTATACGGTAGATTTTTACTTAGCTTAAACTTTGTAGCTATTCTAACAGCTGAAAAAGCTTTAGAATAAGTACTCATACCATTCTGACAGCTGAACAAGCTTTGAATGAGTAATTGAGTTCATTCTGACAGCTGAATAAGCTTTAAAAATTAAGAATTTAAACCATTCTTATAGCTGAATAAGCTTTAAAAATTAAGAATTTACCATTCTGACAGCTGAACAAGCTTTAAAAATTAAGAATTTAAACCATTCTGACAGCTGAACAAGCTTTAAAATTAAGAATTTAGACCATTCTGACAGCTGAATAAGCTATAGAATTAAGAATTTAAACCATTCTGACAGCTGAATAAGCTATAAAATTAAGAATTTAAACCATTCTGACAGCTGAACAAGCTTAAAAATTAAGAATTTAAACCATTCTGAACGCTGAAAAAACTATAGAATGAGAATGATTCCATTCTGACAGCTGAAAAGCTATAGAATGAGTAATTAAGTTAATTCTGACAGCTGAATAAGCTATAAAATTAAGAATTTAAACCATTCTGACAGCTGATAAGCTATAAATTAAGAATTTAAACCATTCTGACAGCTGAAAAGCTATAGAATGAGTAATTTATTCCATTCTGACAGCTGAAAAAGCTATAGAATGAGTAATTTATTCCATTCTGACAGCTGAAAAAGCTATAGAATGAGTAATTAAGTTAATTCTGACAGCTGAACAAGCTTTCTTAATGCGCTTGAATTTAACGAATGCGATCAAATACAATTTTTAAATTACAAAAATAACGAGAATTTTTTAAATATATGACCTTGACCTAAAAACAATATTTATTAAATTTTTTTATGCAATGGTCGAAGAAATTGCTAAGTGTCCGAAGAATACATTTCTATAATGATCTTAGGATTGATTAAGAATTCATTTCGAAATAATGTGTTATACATTAAACATCTACTTCCTGTTCTGCGCGAGCGAAGAGAAAAAAAAACAGCCTCCAACCGCGTTGATCTTTTTATAAAAACAATGATCCAAATCAGAGACAATAAATCATTTATTAACATCACATCTTACATCCAAATTTATGTTGCACATACGTCTAATAGCTTCAGCATCTTGACAGACGGGCAACTAAATTTATTACAAATATTGCATGCTCGATCCTTCCCTTTATAATTGCGACACATAACTCCTTCTGGAACAAATTGTTGAACGAACTTACAATGGAAACAATTTAGGACGTAAAGTTCTGTAATTTTCAGTCTTTCCGCATGTTGATTTAATTCTCTGTACCAATTCTGATTGCATATTATCGTTAACGATTCCGTAAGTTGGCGATTATAATTTTATCGATTCCGAGGATCGGATTGTTATTATATTGAAAGGCTAAAAATCCGAGAACGGGTTCATTCAACGACAATCCATGCTTTTTAAAGCTCATTGTAAAAGCAAACTCATATATAGCGTATAAAAATATTTTTTTTTTACATGATCAAAGAAAAAAATGTATTATTTTATGTATGCTCATATAAGACGTAATGCATTTCATTACGCGTGTCAAAATGGCCTTGGATTTGAGCCCCGTGGTTGGTTTTTTAGCATTCGAATATAATGAAATCCGTTGCTTGGAATTTCAAAACTAACTGTGGCAAATCTGACTGAGTTATAACTGTAATCTGTGGAATGAACTGGTACGATGAATTGTCGCTACACGTCGAGAAACTGAAAATTACGGAGCTTTTCATCGATGGTTATTTTCAGTATAAACACGCCGTCAATTTGTGCGATTGAGTGCAGTGTAAACCCATGTACAGAAGTGCGACAAGTTGCGAATTGTGTAAAAAATTTTCATGTTCTGCAGCAAAAATTTCACAATGTATCGAATGTAAATGCAACTTAAAAAATAAAAACAATGCACGTTTAAATAAATGATTCTTTTTGTTCTCGATTCTTCTAAAGGTTAAACTAATTCTCGGCTCCTTAACCCTTTCTCTAATCGGTATTTCATGATACCAAAAATCATTTTAACATCATATTAAACGCTTTCCATTCTTTAAGGTGCCTGACTAGTTGCGGAGACATTTTTTTTGAAAATTTTGCTTGTATCCTTATACTTAAGACTTCCTACCACTTTTGGTTTGCTTGTAAATGAAAACTAATAAAAATAGCAAAAAAAATTCTTTCAGTGTATTTTTTTTTTAATATAGCCAATTTTAGGTTTAAATTAGATGTTATTTGCACGTTACGTTAAACATAGTAAAATAAATTCTAATGCATAAAATTTTTTAAAAAAACCATATAATTTTACTCAGTTACTAATAAACTGACCTTTGAAAAACTGAACTAGAGTTCAAAAAAGTGCAAGCAATGTAAATTTTTCACATTAATCACACAGAAAAAAAAAAGGGAACATGCTGTTTTTTTCCTTAATCCCTACGTCTCAGCACTATGATAATGAACCATGATACAAAATTATCTACAGAATTTTTTGAGATATCGTGTTGTAAAATATCAAAAAAGCTGTTTCAGAGAAAAAATGCATTTAAAGCTTTAGCATTCAAAATTTAATATGGATATTATATACTTTTTTCAGACTTTTATCTTTTAATATTTTTATAGTGTTAAAAAGCTTTTTTCTTAAAGTCTAAGTACATAGTTTACGAACTACAGATTAGACATAAAAAGCACTTTAAAAACCCTTATAGCATTAAAAAACAAATATATATTCTACCATATTATTTTAAAAGTTAAGAAATATTTAATACAAAATATATTTGTGTTGTTTTACCAGTAAACATTCACTAAAAAGTTATCATAAATTAGAATAAAAATAATGCAAAAGAAGTACTTTAAAACCCTCCCTTTAAATAGACTAAGCCTTCTGTTTTTTTCATCCTTAGTACTTTTGGTTGTAACAATTTTGCAATTGGTGTATGTTGAAATCCGTTGTTTATCAAATTTAAGTAACTATTGAACAACACTTTCAGGAAGGGAACCATTTCGAATCACTGATAATATACCAGAATTAAAAAAAAGTATCAGAGCTAATGTCCAATAAATATATTTTTGGAAACAAAATGTTGTTATAACTTTTGTGTCTTACCATGAAAACATTTTTTTTGACGTTTCATTAAACAGTTTTAGATATGTAGGTTTATAAATTTATTAGGAAGCTTAATTTCTTTGAAAGGACTCCCAGTTGGTTTTGGTAACGACTCTCAAATCCTTCAGGACATGCAAAGAATTGTTCCTTTTTTTTCCACAGTGGAAAATGCAGCTATTATACAACTCATCATCTTTTGTAGATTGCTTTGAATAGCATAATATAGTTCTGTCAGTTAATTTATTTTTCTCACGTACCTTCCAGGCGTTGTAAAAAAATGGTTTTGAGTGTAAAAATAAAATACATGTTAAGTAAAAAAAATCATTCTTTATTATTTCACATTATAAACAGATACCAGTTGAAAAATTTGACATAAGTGTTTGTAAAATTTTTTTTATTTTGTATAACCTGTTAATTTTTAATTAGATAGGCTTGTTTTTTTCATTGAAGAGTCGTTGCAGTAGCACGTGCTTCTTCTCAAACAATCTGCGTAATGTTTCGATCCATCCCTTAAGACGACTTGATTTAATTCTTTGACGATAAAATATTTTTCTGGGTTATCTAAGTATTCATGACAGAAACAGGAATCCGGTCCTTCAGTGCATTCATCAGCGCTATAAACACAATTTGATAAATGGAAACCGTATGTACTTAGTACAATTTTAACGGGTATAGGAAATTGTTTCAATAGCTCGTGAAATTTAATGATACCAGCTAACCGTTTAAGTCTAAATTTGTAAGACAACATCCGGGATTCACCGTTTTCCAAAGCTGGAATAATTTTTTTTTCTAATTGAGATATTAAAAAGTCCAACGAAGCCATAGTTATTATTAGTAACAAAAATGTGAGACAAGTACTTTTATAACCTATTAAATAATATTTTTTTTCAACCTTCAATTATATAATTAGAAAAATAATATTTTTTTTCAACCTTCAATTATATAATTGGAAAAATATATTAAATAATATTTTTAGGTCACCCAATAATGACTGTTTAATACCAAAATAATAAATTTTTTTATTCTGGTGCAAAAAATCATTTAAAAATTTTATATTTAGAGACTATATATATAGCTGTTAGTGTGAAAGTGCATTTACTCTCAGAGAAAAATTTAAACTTAACTTACTGTTTGAACGATAGGATAAAGTTTTCTTGAGTAAGTATTTTCTTAAAATTCGGTTTAGTTTTTTGAATCCGCTTCTTACAATATTTTTGTTATATTTTTCTTTTTTTATATTTCTAGTATTGAATATGTCAACCACAACTCCAGTGACACCAGTAATTGGATTTCTTGCTTTGGAATTCGATGAAAATCCATTATTAGGAGTTACCAAAATAACAATTGCAAATTTAAAAGAATCCATTACGATATATTGTACTTACACATGGTACAACGATTTGTATAAATATATAGAAAGATTAAATACTTCAGAATTATATATCATGGGTTCGATTAATTATAAATATTTGAAACAATTTGTACCGGACACTGTAAATTGTAAATTTTACGAAAGGAAAAACATAAAAAAATGCACTATTTGCCGAAAGTACAAATGTTCAGCAATGAAAATAATGGATGGAATCAATACCATATGTAATATAGATGTAAATGTGAAATGCAAATAAATTTTTTTTTGTGAAATGTAAATAAATGTTTTTTATGTGAAATGTAAATAAAGGTTTTTTATGTAAATAAATGTTTTTTATGTGAAATGTAAATAAATGTTTTTTATGTAAATAAATGTTTTTTTATTGTATAACATTTGTTGTTTCATTTCAAAAACACATCAGAAATATTTTTTTTAAAAAGTTTTAAACATTAAGGTTTGAAGAATATTTTTTTTGAAAAAATGTAAAATTTGCTATTAAAATATTTTTTACTGAGTACATTTAATATTTTACCCCGTGAAAAAAATTAAAATTTTCAGCAATAAAAAAAGGATTTAACAGAAATTTAGAAAGTGCTGCACAATCGTAAACAAACACTCCTGCCAGATTTTGGATAAAAATATTAGTAGAAACCTCATTATATGTTTGAAAATTCATATTTTAAAGTGTATAAATTTTCTAATATTGCATATTTAAGCAATACTTTATAAAATAAAACTGTAAACAAACATTTTTTTTTCAACTTCCGGAATGTAGACTTGTTTTTTTCGGTTTCACAAAGTAGCTACCGACCCCATAACTTAAGTTTTAAATTAGATAGAAACAAAATTTATGCATCATTTTAAAGAAAAAAAAATTCAAAAATCGAAAATTTTGGCGAAAATAACGTTTTAAAGGTGTACCTTAATATTTTACTTAGCACAATTGGTTCCTATTAAAATTTGATTAAGAGAACATTGAAAAATCTCATTATTACTAGACACCTTAATTACAAAAATAATATCAAACTTTATAATTATGGTATTAAACTAATTTGTCTTATAATAGTTTTGTAATCGGTTAATAAAGCTTTTATTTTTATTTTTTTGAGTTTAGTTTGCGAAATTCCCAATTTTTTCCCGTTAATTAAATGTATCATCACGGCCATGAATGGGTTAGCAGTAACACAACAAGAGATTATTAAAAAAAATTTATTTTTCAAAACACAGAAAACTGTCGATTGGTTGATGCGAAGGGTTGTTGCACCGGCATAGAGATCTTAAACATTTTTTGTAATGTTTCGACCCATCCCGTAAGACAACTTGATTTAATTGGTCGACGATAAAGTATTTTTCTATATTTTTTAATAAATTAAAACAACTACAGGTAACTGGTCCTGTAGTACAATCTTCTGAGCTGTAGACACATTCGTAGGAATGAGAGAAATCCGTGTTTATTATGCATAACCTTAACGGGTAGAGGCATTCGTTCTAAGAAATAAGTACAATCACAGGCATCAGGTCCTACATTGTATTCATCTGCACAAAAAACACAACCTGAGAAATGAAATCCGTGCCTACTCAAAACAATTGTAACGGGTATAGGAAATCGTTTCAATAACTCGTAAAATTTCACAACACCTAATAAACAATTTAGTCTTAATGTGTAAGACGACAATTGTGAGTCAGTTTTTTCAATCCCTGGAATAATTCCATTTTCTAATTCAGATATTAAATTGTCTAACGAAGCCATAATTATCGATTCCGAGGATCGGATATTGAAAGGCTAAAAATCCGAGAACGGGTTCATTCAACGACAAATCCATGCTTTTTAAAGCTCATTGTAAAAGCAAACTCATATATAGCGTATAAAGAACTTTTTTTTTTTTTTTTTGCCAATGATCAAAGAAAAAAAATAGTATTATTTTATGTATGCTCATTACGCCGTGTCAAAATGGCCTTGGATTTGAGCCCCGTGGTTGGTTTTTTAGCATTCGAATATAATGAAAATCCGTTGCTTGGAATTTCAAAACTAACTGTGGCAAATCTGACTGAGTCCATAACTGTAATCTGTGGAATGAACTGGTACGATGAATTGTCGCTACACGTCGAGAAACTGAAAATTACGGAGCTTTACATCGATGGTTATTTTCAGTATAAACACGCCCGTCAGTTTGTGCCGATTGGAGTGCAGTGTAAACCCATATACAGCAGTGTGACCAAGCGTTGTGAATTGTGTAAAAAATTTTCATGTTCTGCAGCAAAAATTTCAAAATGTATCGAATGTAAATGCAACTTAAAAATAAAAATACAATGCGACGTTTAAATAAATGATTTTAATCTGATTCTTTTTTGTTCTCGATTCTTCTAAAGGTTAAACTAATTCTCGGCTCCTTAACCCTTTTTCTAATCGGTATTTCATGATACCAAAAATCATTTGTAGGGGGGTACATAATTAAAACGCTTCCATTCTCTAAGGGAATCGAAACATTTTCAAAACCTTTTCTTTTAAAAATTATGTCTCTCGTAGCTCCGAAAGAAAAACTAACAATCGGGTAAAGAGAATTCAAATCTCTCTCGTTATCCTTATGTAATCCAATTTTATCCAACCATCTCTGTATTCATTTACAACAACAAAATTAAGTTCTTTTTCCATTTGGATCAAACTATTTGCGTAATCTTCGTATTTTTTAACAATCGGAACAGGTTTCTTGGCTGTGAACGTGTTATTAGCAAACGTATATTTTAATCCTTCTTCTCCGTAAAAAGCCATTTGTCTCGGTACAGGATACCATACACAGGATACATACCTTACATTGCTCGAGATACACAATTTCTTCTTTTAATCGCAAAAAATCATTACAATCTTCATTTCTAAACATTTTAAAATGTAAATCTGGTTTTTTTATTACAAACTCCATTGTTTTTTTTAAAGTGAGCAAACGTTAAATATATATATGTAATAACAATTTTAAAAAAATTTTCTTCATTATCAAAAAAAAAAAAATTACATCTTTTTGCGTATTTAAAATCTTCATTGAAAGAGAATTTCTATTAGTAATCATGCTGTTGGACTCACTGAATTGGAAAAAATTCCAGCTTTAAAGGAACTGTCGTCTTATAAAAAACGAATAATGCATTTAGCAAATATGAAATTTCAAAAACTGCTGAATCCCTATGGAAACTGGGTAAAAATGAAAACAATATCCCGTCAAGGTGAACGAACATTTCGAATTGCCTCTGATGAACCAGAGAAATATTTTATTGTGAAACAATTGTTTGAGGAATGTCACTTCATATAATAATTTAATTACGCCCTCCTTCATATAAATGTTACTGGAGAAAAAAAAATAATCCCATCCAATTTCATATCCTAAAATATTTTATTAGCGTTGCTTATAATAATGCACTACTTTGCCGATCGATACCGGGGAATTCTTTTATATAGTGTTGCTGGAGAAAAAAATTTAATTATTGACGAGCGGTTTGCTTAACTACACAAAATTCATTCCATTTACTAAAACATATTTTTAGGATGGGATGCTTTTATTAATTAATTTTTTTTCTCCGATAACACATATAAAGGGCCATACGCTTTATAAGCTCACCGACCTTTGTGAAATCTCATTTACTTGTCCAGTTTATTGTACCACTTAAAAAGTTTATTTTAATTTATCGTGCCAGACCATGCCAGTCGTTTCGGCTCCATGCTTTTGTCAACGAGACAAATCGTACTGTCGGTGCTCAAAGCTACGGCTAACGTTAGGCAGCTTGTGATGAAGGGCCTCAATCATTGACTCCCTATCGACCATTGTTTAACTAATTCATCTACAGTAACAAATGTTTGAAGCCAAATCGTACTGTCGGTGCTCAAAGCTACGGCTAACGACAATCTAGCTAAAGCTCTTTTCTCAATTTCATCTTATAAAATATTTTTGCTTTCGTCACGTTCAGTCACAAATGTTTGAAGCCAAATGGTACAGTTGGTGCTCAAAGCTACGGCTAACGTTAGGCAGCACGTGATGAAGGGTCTGACGAAAATTGCTTTACAGAGAATTACTGTAAACCATTGTACTAAAACATATTTTACGGACTGTACAATACGTTTGATAATTCTATTTTGTAATAGGAGATTTAAGAAAACATCTTTAAACTAACCAAAATACCTTTACATACATACCTAACTTCAGCTAGAGATCTTGAATTCCCAAAAAGAGTCAATAAATATTTTTCACATGCAGAGAGCCTCCATCTCCTAGCGGATGAAAGCCTTTATATAACTCGTTTGTTTTCAACGGCAGACAGGCTGCACTGTTGTGGAAAACATTGCTGTCATGAGGACTTCCCGGTCATCTAGCAACAACGTTATTGATCACAAGATCAGCATTGTCTGCACATTCAGCGCGAAGTAGTTTTTAGTTTTTGATGTGTAACATCTTTACCGTCGGTTGCTGGATATTTGTTGAAAAGATTTCGTGAAAAGGGACGGAAATGCGTAACAGGAAGTCGGGGAAGCGCGCGCTGTTTGATTTGACCAACCAGCGCGATTGGCGGCGTCTTTTCCGTACCTTCCCATAAACTTCTGTGTTTTTTCTCCTTCATTCAAGAGGGGTTCCCCCCTCCCGAGCGGTCTAAGCGTTGGGATCTTTGTTTTTGTTTTGTTTTCTCTTTTTAGGGTCAGAGAAGAAGCAAAGTCCTTTAGCTGGATCTTGTAAAGATATAACCACGTGGGGTTTAACTCTAGTAGTCATATAGCGGCCAGTCTTTTTTATGTTGTTACATTTAGCATTTCAAAATATTCGAATTCAAAAACTCGGTTTCGTTTTCTTGACTCTAAATCCCCTTCGCACATACCAGCAAGTATTATTAGACTTCATTCAGGATAAACTTGCGATTCTTACACTCAATTGTAAAAGTCTCAAGGCTCTTTGTGTATGAAATCTGAGGTTATATTAATATGTGTAAACTATATTAATAATTAAATAAACAGTTAAGCGTCTGACAAAGTTAATTATTCTTAAAAAAATACGAATAAGTAATATAGAATTATTCGATTAAATATTTTAGTGTATATCTTTTTCATACTTTGAGGTTAATTCCTGTCCCTGTAAATATGATATTTTTAATTGGGATTAAAAAAACTAACTAATCAGTTACACGGGTAATTTTGATTTTCTCTAATATTTCTAATATTTAAACATTTACCAAGCTAATTAAATTTGCATGATTTTGTGATTTGTACATTCTAATAATGATTTTTTTCTTACTTTAATTAAATAAATGTATTTTCTTATATATTAAGAATAGTGTTATTACCTTTGGTTGGATCCTAGCAGGGCACCCTTCTTTCACAAGAACACCTCCACAAAATTTGTATTTCCTATTATTATTCTCACAATCATTTAAAAATTTAGCCAAACAATTTACCTCATATATTTACGCTAATTTTTCATAACAATCAATAGAACTTTCAATTTAACGACAAGAAAAGGTTTTACACTCACGAGATCGGCCAAGTGGGCAATCACACAGCAGGAACTAAAAAAATAATGAATCTACTACAATGGTAAATACCTGGAAATTTTAAAGCGGATTATTAAAACATTATAAATAATCAAAGCATAAAATTTTTATATTCATGTGATCGGAGAATCGAGCTATCACATGGCAGAAACTAGAAAGTAGATGAACGGAAAATGTTAATTATATCAAATCAAAGCACAAAATATAAAAAAATACAATATAAAAAAAGTAAAATAATAATAATTCAAAATTATGAATCAAAGTTTCTAGTTGTTCACAAAAGTTAGAAATTCCATAAATCAGCAAATATGTTAAAATGATGGAAAACTTAACAGGAAATTAATACAATATAAAAACTGCAAAAAAATTTAACAATTAAACTTTACAATTCAAAATTATAAAATACCTAATCAATAAATCTCGCCGCTAGAATTTCATATATGAACCTTTCAGCACGAGCGCTACAGCTAGAATGATATTAGTAGATTCAATTAAGCCACAACGATGAACTTGGCAATTTTCAATTAGAGGCCACAAATATTCAAAGTAACCCATCCTTGTTTGTAGATTATAGGAATAGGTTCCTCCAACGAAATTGAGCATTACAAGTCCGATCTTGTTTGTTCCTTTTATCTGTCTATATCGACTTTGATCCAATGAACTTACAGTGGACACCGTTAAACTTGTAACAGAAAAACAATAGAAATTTTTCATTCTAAACTGTAAGATAAAGTGATTTTCTTAAACTAGTTTGTTATAAGCAATTCATCTAACTTCTCTAATATCTTTGGCCCAATCTTTGTTATGCTAAAATATGATTGGCCTTTGAGTAGTTCAAGATTAGACCACATAACTTAATAAATCTTACTCATTTCATCTTTTTATAAATATCTATGATCCATTTCTTCCAATTATGTACGGTATAAGCAACTCTTTAAATCCCAATGCTTCAAAATTTCATGTTTTCATATTCGTCTGTTTTCAAATGAAACACAGATTTGTTATTAATCATACTTCTTATCATGGCAACGAATTAAGCAAACTGGAATCAAGAGTCCTTTCAATCAATCAAACAAGTTTCGTAAAACTGATAGTTTTTGTTTACAAGATTTTCTGGTTCAGCCCCTTTTTATTTATTATTAGTCGAACATATATTAAAAAGTTATGGCGACCCCGATGGTAGGCATTGGTTCCAAGAGAACTTTGTTTCTGGGGCCTAGAACACCGAATCATGTGAAATCATTGGGAAAAAATTTGAGCAACATTAAAAAACCTGTTTTCAGACAAATGGTTAAATGTAAGTTGTGGAAAATAATTATTTTTGGATTATTGTAATAAATGGTGCTACAGGATAACTCAAACTATATATATATATATTCATCTTTTTTTTTAAAAAAAAAAACCAGTTAGGGCACAACATTTTTATATTTATACTCACTTAAATAATTTTAACTTGTATTAATTGTATGTAAAGTTTTTTGTGCAATTTTTTATTTTGAACATCATGATTTTTAAACTTTATTTTAAAAATAAACTTTAAAGTGAATTTCTCAAAATAAAGTATGCAACAAATATGAAATGAAAGAGGAACTTTTTTTTCACATTCTTGAGAATCGGTTTTCTTTTAAGGAAATCCACACAGTCTAGAAAAAAAGGGTACTTGCAATTATCGCAATAATTGCCAACTATATTAATAATTCGCCAAGTTAGTAACCATGATTTCCTATGTGTCTTACGCTCTGAATTGGCAACCATATGTTTCGTTTCATATAATGTCGCCAATAGGTTGTGATAATATGTTAGTATACTGAAAAAAGTATATTGAAAATCCTTTTGAGAGAAGGATATATTAAAAAAAAGAAGAAGAAATGAAGTTAAATTGCATACATAATTATATGATTTATGCTAAAAATGCTTATGTATACTTTTAAGTAAATAGAAGAAATTTATGTAATATGTCTTGTACTTTTTAAAAATTAAATACAATAATTTGCTTCTCATAAACAGCTATAGGAGAGTTATTCCTGTTATTGACTGTTTTTCAATAAATTTTCTTTGTGTTAAACTAGTTAGATTATCATTATCTTAAGCATTAATTTGTTATTTTTGTAATTTTTCCGTTTTTGCTACATAAACAACAGAAAATGAACTTTTTATGTTCTTAAAAAATTCAGAATTTGTTTTTGTAAAGATTCACGAGAGAGAAATTACTACTTCAATCTGAAGAATTCTACTTGGTCAATATTTTTTAAATATTTGTCTATAAATAAATCAAGTACTTCTTAGTTTTTTTCTTCTTTTTTCTTGTTCAAGTTTAATAAGCTTTCTGTGCTTTATTTTTCTACCATTTTTCTTTTCATACAAATTACCATATGCAAATGTAAAAAAAAAAAAAAAAAAATGGCAGTTATAGAGATTGCCGATAGAAGTGAAAACTTAGAACTTTTAGTATTAAAATTTGAAATTTCATAATGTTTGAATTAGAATTATCAACATCAATCTGGTTTTCACATCTATTGACACTCCGAGCAACAACTAAATGCATGTTTATATGGTTTTTTATTATTCAAATATGTTACGGGGGTTGTACTATAGATCATGACAAAATATAAATACAATTCAATTGAAATAACAATTAATATACAATCATATTATTTATGGATAGTATTTGTATGTAATTAAATTTCAATGTACTTGATTTTTAACATTATTTTAATTGTTTGCATCATTGTCATCATTAATTTCAACAATACTTAGACTTTTTGTACTTTCAATTATTTCATTTTGTTCTAAAAAAGATACAATAAGCTTATAGTAACTAAAGTAAGAAAGGAAAATGTTTGATTCACAAATTTATCTAAGTATTGCGTAAAAACTGCATCGATCGTCGTTTTATATTTTGTAGTACTGAGTTTTCGATCATTGGACATATTTAAATTAAGTGTCTCATTTAGAAAATCAATTAGTGGTAGATTTTTATCATCTGCAAAGTTAATATTGAAGTCTCCTCTTAAAATCATCGGTACATTATCATATTTTTCGCCAAATTTTTTTCGAGTATTTCAGAACCTTTTTTTGTATAAATCATCAAATTTTTTAATAAAAATTGCTGTATCTGTCTCATAGATTTTCCAGGCAAAATATAAACGGCAACCATTAATATGTATTGCCCATTCTCGGAATCGCAACGAGCAATGCACAGTATATACACATTGAACTTTTCACTTAATCTGTTGAATTTCACTTATAAGATATACACAGCACTATAGCTGTATAGCTACAGATATACTGCTATAAGCATGTCGGTGATGCGAATGCATGAGATTTCACCCATCCTAAAAGTGTCCTAGGCGAACAGCACATTGCGCGTGCGCTAGTCAGAGCATGTCGGTGACATGAACCCATAAGATTTTCCCCTACCAAACGCCGCTAAAGAAGTTTTCACTTCAAAAATTATTTTTTAAAATTCTCATTTTATTTCATATTGGGCTTTTTAAAAAAATGTAATTACATCATAATTGTTTTCTTAGTTTCTTAACTTGTTTGAATCTTAGTTCTATATGATATTGTAGTAAAATTCATTCCCTCAAATAGTTTTATTTTGTATTGTATATATCCTTCAATGTATTCACAATCACAACAGGTATGTTGTGTAGCAGGCCTCCTTGCTGGTGCACCCAATGTAACGCTGAATCAGCTTCACCCTTCACCATTATCTTGCAAGTCTAGTGTTTTTTCTTGAAGACTTCTATGAAGGTTTTTAACAACTTTCCTTTTACGGGCATGGACAATCTCATCTTCAAAGTTCTTTTTTGGAAGTTTGGTGGCCTTACTATTGATAAATTCACTTGATCTCTGCCTGTTTGTAGGCATAATTCCCTCTTGACTGAGTGAAGGTCTTCAGCCCTTGCTACTATACATGAAAGATATCCAGTTTAAAACTGGTTACATGTATTTACCTATGGGGGGGGGGGCTCTGCCACATCTTCCTTTGGTAGGGCTGGAGCTGATGCTTACTCCAACTCATTTAACGTTAAAGAACCTCCTAATACCTGGTAAGACAATTTTGAGGGTGAGATTTTTGCAATTTTTATGGCTCTTGGAGCTATTAGTATTACTCGTGGTCAAAATATTGTCATCATAGATTCTCAGACCACAATTAAAGCCATTCCTGACTACAATCTATACCATAGGTTCTCAACGTGGGCATTTGAGGCTTTCAGGGAGGCATTGAGATGGCACGGAGGGGCTTGGGGAGATTAACTAAAAAAGACTAAAAAAACATGCTGATTATGTCGTAACAAAAGTAAACTTTAATACTGTTTACCTTACGTTGATTGTATGTATTTAAATCATTTCATATCACATGTATGAAAATTCAGATATTTTGGTAGTACGGGCAGTGGATGAAAAACTTAAAAAAGATTACATTACATTCAGATGTACATTAAATTGAATGATATAGTGCATGTGTTGTCTTTGTCTGTGAGCAGTAGGAAACATGTTTCGTCCACTGCATTTCATTACGTATATTATCCAAGAAACATAATTAAATATGTTAACCAGGAATTAACGTGATTCTATAAAGGCTGAAACTGTCAATTTATTTTTATTTTGAAAGGAATAGTTTATTATGAATTACTTCGTATCATCTATCGACTGTCTTTATAACAGGTAATCTAAAAACCTTTTTTTCCACTCTTTTAAATGAAGAAGAAATTCATTAGCATTTCAATTGCAATAATATCCTACCTATATGACTAAAATATATAATATTACACATTTAAATATATTTGTGGCAATAGATATTTCAGATTTGCAAGTAAAAAAACTGGGACTTCAGAAAAAAAAGAAATTAAAAAAATATATTTTTTTAGTAATAAGATATTTTTAAAACTTAACTCTTGTTTTCACCATGTATTATGTATACTCTTATTTCGCTAGAGTGGGAGGGATGATGTTGAAATATTCACTAGAAATATTCAACGAAATATTTATTAGAAAAGGGGGCACCAGTTCAAAAAAGATTGGGAACCTATGATCTATACCAAACAGAACTTGAATTCTAATGTAAGCAACTTATAAAGTCATTTCTTAGCACCAGAAGAGAGGTCGTCGTTCAATGGATCCATTTCCATTGTGGCATGCATAGAAATGAACATGCTGACAAGTTGGTCAAAGAGGCTTTGATGCTGCATCCACCTTTTCTGCCAATTCTTAGAAATGTGAAGCGACTTATCAGGGATTAAAAATCATCAGAAAAGAATTTCCAATGTTAAAGAGCTGGCTGATTATGAATCTTGGTCTTGTCTACTTGATTGCCTGAGACATGCTCAACTTTCTGTCCACCCTAGGGTGGAAGGAATGGTGTGTTTTAGTCATCACTAAATTATTTGCAGGCCCATCTGCTTAAAATTGGTCAGACTGATTCTCTGCTCTGCCCTCTCTGTAATTCTGTGCCAATGGCTGGGAAGCATCTATTTGGTTACCCCTCTCTACTTCATGTTCGATCTCAAGATAACTATGGAGAGTTCTTCCTCCTTCTAGTGTAACTTCTGTTTTGTACCAAACTGCAAGATGCCTTATGTCAGAGAGAACATTGGTTCATTAATTTAAAAAAAACAATCACAACAATTATGTATCCTATTTAAGATATTTCACATTAATGTTGGCTATTTTAAGAGAATTTGATTTTTGAAATAATTAATAAGTGAAACCTCATTAGTTAAACAAAAATATACTATTTTTTTATGATTGCAGTTGAAAAATTTATTAATTTGAGTTGCATAAAATAAGATAATATTATGCACATATTTTATATTTAGTAATATTTTTAATGGAGCATTTAAAAAAGTATTCTCTATTTCAGTGGCTATGTTAGATTTCGAAGGCAAACCTGTTAACTCAGACATGTATGTAGCTATCAAAAAAGCAGTACAGGATACTTGTAATGTTGATATTGTTTATGGTGCTTTGTATACTCTGCTGAAATGTGCTTTGAGTTTTCCTGAAACCTTGTTAAAACAAGATGTAAGTTATAAGATATATAAATTGTTTTATTTTTAAAACTGAGAGGAAAATTTAATATTCTATTTTACAAAATAATTCTTTTTTGTTTCTCAAATTAATTCTGTTAACAATTTGGGTTGTACTCAGTCATTTTATAAGTTTTTGCTTTTATTTGTTCAATAGTTGAAATCTTAAATTGTATTATTTGCTTTAAGTGTGAAATTAAATATATTTATACATGACACACACACACAGTATCAAAAGTGAATGTAAACTCCCTATTATAAAATTAAAACATCTAAAGAAATAATGTGTTGTAAATTACAAATTTAAGTTCTCTGTGTTAAACAAGTGTACAGATTAATTATATTGAAGTAAAAAAAATGAACTCTGTATTGTATAAAAATGTAGATTAAATATTTATGAAAAACAAAATCTGGTCAAATATATTATAAGTGTATGAAAGCTTTTTCTGATTTCAAAAATTGTGTTTGCATAATTTATTTGTAAGCAAGTTTTTGAAAGTTAGCTGAAGTATAAATGAATTTTTAATAGTGTAATGAATAGGCAAAAAAGGAAATCCAAGAGAAGCTAATCAGAAATTATGAAAACTCATAATGCAATAAATATAGGATGAGAAATTTGAAGAATATTTAACAAATCTTCCTTAACTGCCCATGAAACATAACTACTAGGTATTGTGTGGCTGGAATTGATTAAATGTATTCATAGTCAGGGTGATCAAAACAATTGTCAAAATTTCATATCCATATTAAATTCTGAAACATTATACAATATTCTGATCGTTATGTAGCCAAACTTTCCAAAGGCATTTACCACATAAAACCATTATCAGTTAGTATAACTACTATAATAACTTTGAATTATTTTGAATATTATGTAAGAATCCCTAGAAAAGGCCAGTAATTTGTAAAAATAATCATTAAGAACAGTGTGATTATTGTTTTGAATTACAAATTATTTTTTGACTAATATCATTGTATAAAATAGATTTTAGGGAGAATATATTATGTAAAATTTAAAATATACTCCTATGAAATGCAAAAATTTTAAGAAAAAAAGAGTTGGGAACTACAATTAAAGAACGTTGTATAGGTAGTAATGTATGAGGAATGAAGGTATATGGCATCGTTCCAGTGTCAACAAGTTTGCTTTTACAGGCTTTAAAAGGAATGATTTTGTCTATTAAAGCATAATGGGGGAAAAAATACTGGGAAAAAGCAATTTGAATAAAATGAGAATATAGTTTACTCTAAAGCAGTTGTTATCCTATCACTTTCCAAAAACAAACCTCAGTGCAGAGGCTAATGCATGTTTAACGTGTTAAGACTGAAAACTCTAACATGGGTGTGGGAGTTTGGAGTTTAAATTGCTTACTTAGGTATCTCACCACTTGACCATGATTCAAAATTATGAGATTTGTCATCAATATCCCTTGTGTAGATTTAAAGTGTGTGCTGATAAACAATCGATCACACTTCAAAACAATTAAATTCACCATCCCATTCAACAGATTTTATTCTGATCAATCAAATCTGATGAATAATAAATTAAGTAACAAAAAAACCTACTCCATTCCATGTCTCCAAAAAACTGAAAACTTCAATCCAGATCCATGACAGGTCAACAAAATGTTATTGAATTTTAAATTGATGAGGTTCAATAAAGTTATATTCATTGTAAGTGTACAAAGGCATTTACTACCTAATTTTTTCTGTGGAGAGCACAGCCATATTTTTTATTAGTTAAAACTATATATTTTTCATTATAATTTTAAAATATACTTATGCAATTTGTTGAATATATACAATTGTTTTAGAATGAAATTATATTGCTCTGTATTTAATAACAAAGTACATTTTGTTACTAAATTTTGAAGTTTCATGGTATATGTACATTTTTGGTTGACAGAATACTTTAACATTAAATTACTTAAAAATATATCAGTTCTTTCTATATGAGAAGCATGTAAATATAATTTTCAAAATACACTGGTTATAATTTATAATGATAAAATAATTTTTATTTTAACATAGCCCTGTATAAATTCAGAAAATCTAAAACCACAGTCTTTACTTTGCATAAGGAAGTTAGGTGCTGAATGCTCAAAAATCTTGCTAAATCAAAGACTATTATTGCTAATCTTCCAGAGATTGAGGAATATGTTTTACTTGGTGTTTTTATATTATAGGTCACCTTAATTTTTGATATTTTTTTCTTGTTTGACGATTACTTTTCAATAGAGAAATTTTTTTGGATAAAATTTTAGTTTGAAATTATTGTTGCAAACTTTCTTACTAATATGTATTCAGTGTAATAAAAGCCAGAAAATTTAGTGCAATAATTGTATGTTCCAAATATTGTATTGCGAACTATTTTTAGAAATAGTTCAATGCATTATCAAAACCATATAGCAATGAATAAGTTCTATCTCGGTCATTCATTATGAATTGAGCAAATAAAAAAAAAAATTTTAATAATGTTTTCCAGAGTTGCATCAAAGTGAATTCTGACAGAAGAAATTAAAAACATTCATTAAAAAAACAGAATAGCCATTTTCTGTAAAATCAAGCAGATGTTCTGTTCATTGATTCATTTATCAATTTTTTTTTGTAGATTTTTAAAGAAGATCTCCATGAATTAGGGTAAGAATTTAACTATAGAGACTTATCATATTCTTTAAGAAATGTTTACTTTAAATATGTTAGCTTTATTCTGTCATTTATTTTAAATTTATAAATTTTGATTGAATATTATAAGAACTTTTTAATTGTATAAATTTTCTATTTTTTATACACTTAAATAATTGGAATAATAATACTTTACATTAAAAAAATGAATTTGAGTTATTCTCAACTTATTTAAAATGTTATACGTCAATTTTGTGAATAGAGATGTAGTAGTTTGTTTCATTATAACATCTGTATTCATTGCTTTAAATTTGATTCAGTATCATTGTATTTTCATGTATTTTTTTTAAAATCTAAAATGAGATATTACAAAATATATAAACTTATTAATGCTTAAGAGGCTACAAATTATTTTTTCATAATTATTGTATAATCTAAAATGAAGTTTTTATACCCTTGCAAAATTATTTACAAAGAGAAAAAAAATGTAGATTAAAATTTTTTCTTTTGAATGAGTCATTTTATGTGGACCACTTTTTCTTTAAAAAGATTCAATATTTTTAAACAAAAATTTTTTTTTGCAGGATCAATGATGAATGTATAGAAGACCTCACTAACGTAGTATATGGACAAAGGTATGGAATTTCCTAAATTATTAGAATAAATATTTTGTGTTATCAGCATTTTAAAAATATTGAATCATCTGATTTATATTCAGAAATACTGTTTTGTTATTTGAGCATAATGCACACTTTTAAACCCAGATTTTTTTTTTTTTTAAATTGACTTTTGGGTATTTATTGATCATGGGTTGACAACTGCTTTTCTGAGTTCAACGATAAATATTAACTATATATTTCTACACAAATGTTAAACAACTGCTGGTCATACAGGTAATATTAACTATATTTTATATTGTAAAATTAATTATATATATAATTTTAAAAGCCTTTTCAATGTAGTTAAAATAGTTATCAAAAATACAATGGAGGAAAAATAAAAATTACTTCAATTGAAAGTACATGTTTTTGTGCAGTTTTATTTTTCAAATAAAAAGTTTATTTTTGATTATTTTGTATTAATATAAAATTCAGTAATATCTTTCTCACTTAATGTTTAGTTTGTAATTATTACGTTCAATTTCAAAACTTTGTTCAATTTAAAAGTAAAGAGATTAATATTTAATATGATTCTATAAGCAGTAGTTTTTCGATATTCTGCTTGTATAGCAAAATATTAAATTGTGATTTAAAGTATTGAATCACCCCAAATTTGAAAATTTACCAACTTTTTCCAATACCATGCAGTTGTCAAAAAATGATTAAAGCCTAGCAACTCAGCTAGTTTCTCAAGTATATAAGATTTTGTTTCATTATGGTCTGCTGTACATATTTGAACTTCTAGTATGAGGTGTATCTTCTATATTGCAACTTCCAACACAAAATTTCTGGAACCATCATTGATGTTGGTTTACACTTATTATCCAATTTCCATATGCTATATTAGTATTTCTTGCACATTGTGTATGATCACAAGCTCATGGCTGCCATGTTTTGTGTTCAAGCCTAGTGCTTAAGTTGATGCTGTTCTTCAGAGGATCTAATTCAGTTTTTCTTGTCTTTCAATCCTGTTTTAATGAATAGTTGCAATACTAAGTAGTCTCGGTCAGTTTTCACAGTTGGCATTGTATGTGTCAAATTCTGTTGTCACTGAAGATTCGCTGTGTAGAGGGGACTGATGCATGTTAAATATGTTGAGGCTCAATGTCCTTCCATTGGGGTTGTGTAGTAGTTAAGAGAAAAAGGTGTCACAGCTCATCCATGTCACTTGACTGAGGTTCAAAATTATGAGGTCCATCGTCAATAGCCCTCATGTTGCTTTATAAACAGACGTGAACATAACTCTTACTCACTAGCACATTGTGTTATTCCCTTTACTGAACTCACAAAACGAGTCCTTTGCACTTATATAATAACTTTAAAAAAATGTTCAAATCAAACTGGACTCTATCAAATTTGCAGTTAAAATAGGAGGAGTGTAAATTGCCTCCTTTCATAGCAAGATGCAGATAGTTTATGAATTTCATTTCTAGCTTTTAGTTCATGCAGTTGAAATGAACCAATATTTTTTTAAATTTTACTATCCTAAAGTAAAAATAATTGTACATTTATTTTTTGATTTCATAATATTTAACACAATTAGTTGATAATATTTAACTTATTATCTCATTAGTACAAATGATATAAAATATACAACCACACATCCTATAATGATATTTTTTCTTTCTTCATTTCAGGCGTTCATCCATCTTTGCTAATTTTAACAATATTGCACCCCATCTTCCAAAATTATCAAATTTTTGTTGGAGAATAGATGTAGCCATATCCACAAGGTATATTTATATATTTGATTTATATCTATTTTCATTGGTTTTCTTTACTTATATTTTGGATTTAAATACATTTATTAAAAGCATAAAACTGATCTTTTTAGCACATTGAATAGAGTCCTTGAACCAGCAATTATAATGGAAGTACAACTCAGTGATGGCAGAAGAGAAACTTTTGAGGTTTGTTACTCTAAAACATGTTATTTGAATAGTTTGTAAAAAATTCCTTTTAAATAAAAATATATTAATTGCAATGATTATAATTTCTGTCAAATATTTAATATTTTTTATTCCATAAAATATTTATTAAAGAATGAGTCAATCAGAAATTTAAAGGATCATGATAAAGTTACTTTCTTCTCCATTTAACATTTGTCAATGTTTTTGCACATATTTTAACTCATCGTGGAAAATTAAATACTTAAAATCTAATTTTTTTTGTGCAATTAGAGGAATAATAACAAAGTGGAATTTATAAGTGATTTTTTTTTATCTGATCTATAAATATAACTACTTTTATTCATCCCAAATATATATGGTGCTATGCCCTAAGCTTAGGGTACATTAATATGATATAAAATACTCTTTATTTATTATTTTTGTTTGATACAAAATTATGTATTCCTATTATATAATTCATGAGAACAAGCATATACAGAACTTCAAGTAAACCATACTAAAGATTGAAGAAAATTCGTCTATTTGTGGAACATGGCCTACTGTATTTATGAACATATATACTTTCAAATAATTTATAAAAGTGTACTCATGTATTTACTATTTTCCCACAACTTAGAATATTCCCTCTTTTTTTCTCAGAGAAAATTAAAATTTTTCAACGGAAGTGAAGGAAAAAACCTTGCTTCTGACAAAGCTATACAAAATATAAATATGTTGTTTTGCAGCAAATGTTTAGATATCTGGAATTTCAAATCGGCTTTAATTTTTAAGGTAACTGGGACGTGAAGCTGCTTCAAATTTTGCATTTTTTTTAATTTTACTTTTAAAAAACAAAGTGCACTTTACTGAATTACTTATGAGAATTCAATAAATAGAACTCTAGAAAATTGAATTTTAAAATTGTAAACAAATATGATGTAACTATGATTCAGGTACACTTTCTTCAAAATCCGTTTTGTATGTAATATGTATTGTAAAAAACTAATTTTTCTATACAAAAAATGTAATTTTTCTGTGTTATATGTTCAAACTTATTGAAAATTCTACATTTTTTGTGCAAAAATTATAGAAAATGATTAGTTACAAAAATTTTAAAATAAAATTTTGTTTTTTGAAATGTTAATTGCGTCTAGTTTTGCATTTGTAAATACTCAGTGTGATTCTTAAACTATAAATCAAGTAGATATAGTACAAAATGGATCTTGAGGATTATTCTAAATTAAATACACAACTTGTAAAATAGACATTTTGTTTTCCCTAACTGCTTATTGTTAACATTTGAATAACTCAACATGTTTATAACTGTTGGTTTTACTTTAAAATAAATAAATATTCATATGTATAAGTACAAAACAGATTCTTTTGTTGTAATTTTTAAAAACAGAGTTCCAGTTAAAGTAGACATCAAATTAACTTTTTAAAATTCATCAAAGACATTTTCTTTGTGTATTTGTAAGAAATTCAGTAATATCCTGTGATGATGATGTTCAAAGTAAAGTAAAGATTCTAAAATTTTGGTATTTTAAATGGAAGAAGGTGTGAATCTTTGATAACTTGTGTTGATTGAGTAGGGAAAGAGAGAGTAAGGAAAGAGTAATTAAAAAAACTTCTAAGTAATGTAGAATTTTAAACTTAAGATTTAAAAACTGAGAAATGGTGCAAAATAGTCCAATTAATTATGGTATGGCTTTACATTGTATTAAAACATATATTTTACAAATCATAGATGAAATTTTCTCAAAATGCATTTTTTGGTGATTCCGGTACACTTTTCTCAAAATCTACTTTGTGCTGATATTTTGTATATTATGAGATCCACAAATTTTCAACAAAGTGAATGATTTTTTTTTTTCAAATAAACATTCACAAATTTTAGATATAGCACAATTTCTGCATAAAATTTAAAGGAAATTACTAAATTAAAAAATTTTTATAAATTTTTTAATTTATTTTATGGATTGTTATGCTTGCAAAAACTATGTAAAATTGTATAGCTATACATGCAGTGGGCTTTACGCAGAGTGCACCTAAAGGGAAGAACATGCCTCGAAAATAAAAAAATAGTTATTGATTATTTATTGTTCATACAGATTTGGAATTTGAAATGGAGTTTTTTTGCATTAACAAGTACATAAATATACAGATAGTTCAATGTGAAAATTTCACTTTCGTTGCTTTTAATTTAAATAAGTGCGAACCGTTTAAATTTGGTGTAAAAAAAGTTTATTTTTCCTTGTCGCAGATGTCCCAGTTACTTTAACTTACTTTGATACTATTTAAAAGGGTTTTTTTTTAAATAAATGGAACATAATATGTATATAATTATTCTGTTGAAAAATGTTTTCCTTCTGTATAGAAAAAAAACAAATACCTTCAGAATTTATATTAGAGGAAAATTTTATATATGTCTTCTTAATTATTTGTATATTAAGACTAATTCAATAATTTTATATTTAGGTTCACCCTTCACAATTTCATCGCCTGAGGTTTGCTGTTGCCACTCTTTTAAAGGAAATAGAAAATTTAGAAATGAAGAGTATTTTAAAAAATTGATTGTCCATTCCATTATGTATTGTAATAAATGTCATTTATTCAGATACATAACATTTATAAATATAACTGTATAAATATAAGATTTGATAGGAACACAAATATAATTGATTTATGTATTTGATCAAAATATTTGTAAATATCTTGACAAACACAACTGAGATCCATTTTATAATAATAAAGATATTGTTGATATACAATATAAGTACCAAAGCATTTTGACTAAAAAATACAATGTCATTCAGAATATAATGCTTACATAAAAAAATCTATCAGATGGAAGATTTCAAGTTTTTTTAGTACTATGAAGTTCCCATCATTACCTTAATACAATAAATGAGAAAAAAATGTGGCACACCATAGTAAAAATTTGAAGCTAAATTCTAATTAACCATATTTCTTCATATTCAAATAAAAAAATTATGAGTTTCCTCAAATGTTGATTTTAAAATAACACATACAAAAGCATTTAAAATTCAGACTAGCCATAATCTAAAATACAAAATCTTCAAAGAATAATACCAGCCACCATAATAAATCTGCATATACTGGTCAAATTCTTGATAAAAAATATATAAGGAAAACTTAAAATACTAAACAAAACTGCATATTTTGATAATAAAGGTATCTAGAAAAATAGTTTAATTCATTTACTTTGGCACAAATTATTTAATCTATTTATATATATATATATTATAACATGCATTTCAATATAAAAGAAAACTTAAGGCACTTTATCATACTGGCATTTAAAGCCTACCATTATAGTAACCCTAAGATTAGGGTAATAAGGAACAAATACATTGATTAAAATAGGAAGCAAAATACTCTTTGGTGATTATGAAAAGAAAACTTGTTCTGGCACATTTAGCTGCACTTTTGATTTAATGGGATATTCCCATATTTAATTATGCATCAGAATCTTTACACCACACACATGATCCATTGATGTAAGTAGCTTTAACTTCCAAGTTGGAATTCAAAAACACGAAGTCAGCATCAGTGCCAAAATTAAGTGTGCCTTTAGATTTAGTGATACCCAACACCTGGGCAGGATGTAGAGTTGCACACTCTATTGCTTCAACCAATGAACATCCTGAATAGAAACAAAAAACATTCATTAAAACTATTATGATTTAGTAATTTAAGAAATTTGCATTTTATCTTAATATATCATCAATGCCAGGGAAAAATTCCTTACATTATTCTTATGAAGAAAGAAAAATATTTGTAAATAGTTTAAATAGCTTTTTAGAAATAAAATTAATTTTTGTGGAAGAATTTATTAAGTGTACCATTCTTTTTTAATGAATAAATTCTTTCTGTGATGACTTTTTATTTAATATGTATTAGGCAACTTTAAATGCCATCAAAGGATTAATTTGACAATTAATGATACTCTTAATTGCCTAATTAAGGCAATTAGGAATACTATATAATTAGACTAATATTGTATTAAAGATGTTTTTAAAATATTGAAGATTTAGTAATTATTTGTAAGTAATTTTCTAGTTTAAAAATGCCAAAACATCTCCTTTATCTATTCAATTATTTGAATCTCAATAATGAGATTATATAATAAAGTGATAAAATTCTTACTAATGTAAATCATATATGTATACAAATTTTACAAAGATAGTTTAAAATATAATTGTATAAATGAATGTGCAATAGCATATTCAAAAGCATTTGATATTTATTTCTACAAAAAAATTACAAACACATTAATTTTATTTTATGAAGTAAATTTTTTGCTTATTTATTTTTCTGTTACTCACCTACTGATTTGAGAAGAAACCTTATGCAGGAATCCATTGTTGCTATACTATAATAAAAATGAAAGATAAATATGCTGAGAAAAAATTCTGGGGACAAAAAGCACTAAAAAGTTATTTAACTACCTGCCACTTAAAGTCTGTGTACCAGATACTACAGCACAAGTATTAGTAACATCTACTTTTTGATCACCAATGTTGTAGGTACCAGGCTGTAAACCCATAGCAGACATTGCATCTGTAACTAGAACTAAACCTGAACAAAAGAAATACAAATATATTGGAATATGATTTTAATAAATTTATAAATGTTTTTAATAAAGCAATACATTTAAACCATACTTGATTATTTCAAAGTAATATAATGTAAATAGATTAGATATTAACTCTTGGACTCCTTACGAGACATGTAAAATTGAATATAAACTGTGATAGAATTTTAGCAGTCACTTATTGTTATCACACTAGTTCTCCCTCCCCCTTCTTCATTTAATGATTTCAATCAAGCATAAATGACTTCCATAAAAAAAACTGATAGTCTAATTGTTATGTGATTCAGCTAAAAAATTGGTTTAAATATTTTGAAACTATATTTAATTCTCGACTAAAATATTACAGATCTAAGTAAGCAAAACATCAATATAAATTTTTTTTTAACATTAAAATTCAAATAGAATTAATTACTGATTTATTCCTTTTGTAAAAACATAAGTATTTTTTTTATTTTAAAAAGCTCCTTATTAGATTTCTACTTTTATGACTGAAATATTATTTTAATGTGTTAGTTATAACTTAGCAATTTATATCACTTGCAGAAGATTGCTTTCATTTTTAAAAAAATGTGATTTTGACCTTACTTTATAAATAAATGAAATTATATTTAGTACCTCTGTCTATCATAATTATTTATGACAAACTTAAAAGCATATAAATTAAAATTCTGCACTCTAATAACAGTTCATTTTTGTAATATTTTTTAACAGAAAAAAGGGACAAGAGGAAAAAAAATTATATAATGTTATAAATTTAACAAAATACCTTTTGGGTTAGCATTATATGCTATTCTTAAGGCAGCAGGATGCGTGTGAATACCATCTGCAATTATTCCATAAAATATTTTCTTATTTGGTGGTAGTTTCTCACTAGCAAGAAGTCCTACTAAACCAGGATCTCTGTGATGAAACTGTAAAAAATATTTATTTTAAGAGATTTTTTCTTTCAAAAATATTATAAATTTGTTTAAAAAATATTTCAAAGCTTAAACACTTTATCATTCTGCAAAGGGCATAAGAATATAATAAGCTAAGTATTTTTGATTTAAGGTAGTACATAAGATGTGTGTA
Organism: Trichonephila clavata; assembly: GCA_019973975.1. Classification (NCBI taxonomy): domain Eukaryota; kingdom Metazoa; phylum Arthropoda; class Arachnida; order Araneae; family Nephilidae; genus Trichonephila; species Trichonephila clavata. The sequence goes on along the minus strand of BMAO01007038.1, from coordinate 21,938 downwards.
AGTTTTTGTGGCGTTAGATAGCTGGACAGTTTCATCAAATGATATTTATACAGCTTGTCTGATAGTTATGCAGCAGTCTGATTACTACTTGGAATTGGAAAATAATAATAAAACAGTTAAAAATAATAATATTACACTTCTGTTGTATTAACACTAGCATTTTACAACATTATAAAGTGGTTGGACCTAGTGTATGAAAATATTAGTTTTGAGCTCTTACATGTGAAAAAAGTAATGAGTAAAGTTTACAATTTATTCTATTAAGCAAGAAATATTTTGAGTTCTTCCATTATTCAAGATGAAACATCAGACGAGCCACAGCAAAACAATTATCTATAACACTCATTAGAAATCATGACATTTTTTTAAATAATTTAATACAATGTATCACTTAGAATTTTCTGTTTATTCTTCTCTTTCCAAACATTTTGCCCAATAAAGGGTCAAATAATGTAAATAAGAATATACTTACAGGTAACATAGCATTAAAAAGATGTGTAATAAAACTAGCTCCATGAGCAACAGCCTTTTCACCATCTGATAAACTGCAGGTAGAATGACCTGAAATATTTCAACTTCACTGAGAATAAATTTTCATCAATAGACTCTACATTAAAAATTTTTTTAACATTTCTCAATTTTAAAATTTTTTTCGTTGATTCACTTTTTCAAATGGATACTTCATACATAGTGAAGTTACTGAATTTTTTAATGCAACTATTAAAGACAATTTTTTAAAAATTTTGTTATATATTTCCTTTAAATTATAAAAAGATTTCTTGTTTTTTCATAACGTATCAGACAAAAATTGAAGCAACATATAAATAAACTCACTCAAGTCAATTACTGCTCTAGGAATGCAAAACAAATTTTTTATATTAATTTTCTAACTGAATTAAAATACAAAGGTTGTTTTGCATTTATTTTCTAAACATAAATTCAAAATTTGTTTAGCAATTTTTTCTAAGTATAAGTAATAATGTAATGCCTTCATATGAATATGCAAAGAGAAATATTATTTTCTCATCTCATAATTCTTATTCAATTATTTTTCCCTATAAATGAATATAAACTAAATTGTACTCAATTATATATCCTTAACAGCTCATTCCTGTTTTGAAAAAATAATTCATCTAAAAATTATTAAGGATAATTAACTCAGAAACCTTTAAATTCATAAAGATAAGCTTAAGGTATCAGGAATAGATAAATTAAGAGCTGATATTAATCATAATATAATACATGTAAAATATTGAAAATTGTAATTGAAAGTAGCTCATGTGTAAACAAATTGTGTACCAAAGCCTAGGGTTTTCATGCCATTCTTATATTAATAAATATGGTTGCATAGATTTTGATCACAGCTTCTAGTTGAAAATTTGATTATTCTTACATAATTTGTTGTTGTTTTATTCTGACATTTTATACATTTTGGCAGTTTAACATTTATTAAATATGGTCATTTAAAAAAATAAATTTTGAAGTTTATTAAGATAATTCTCTAATTTTTAAAAAATTTCTTTGGTTATTTTAGCAATTGTATAACTAAAAATACATTTCAAGCCCAGTGGCTGAGTGGTTAGTGCATCCCACTTCCACACCAGAGGTCTGAGGTTCAAACCCAGGGCTGGTCAAGGTTGACTCGGCCTTTTATCCCTTCAGTGGATCAATAAATGAGTGCCAAGCTTGCTTGGGAACTAAACACTGGGAGTTCTGCATCAGACTGACCAGAACATCAGCTCAAGGTCATGTATACTGAGTTGGGTACAGTAGGCATTGACCTTTATGAGCTGTTGAGCCACAGAGTTAAGATAAAAATACATCTCTTAACTCATGAGCAGTAGAAGCAATATTGTAATTTAATAACAAAAAACCCTTGTTTAACTTTAAAAAATTTGTTTATAAAATATTTTTAATTAATTTTAGAGCATTTGATACTTTTTTTAATTAAGGGAATTTTATGAATTACTTTAACTAATTTTTCCAGTCATTAATATAATTCTGTTATTAATAGTTATTCAACAGTCCAAAGAATACTTACCTAAAGATACAGTTATACCTTGCCTAACAAGCTCTTCAATCACTGAACCTTTCACATCCAATTCAGGAGCAAGTGTTATTATTCTTATATTATATAATGTACCATATGTATTTATTACATCATCAATTCCATTCTTCAGACTTTTGACATGCTGAATTGGGTGAGCTCCTCGTTTCTCTTTATTAATAAAAGGACCTTCAACATGAATACCTGTAAAAGATTTCTTTGCAATTTATTTAAATAAAATAGAAAATTCAATAGAAATCTAAAATAAAATTTGACTTATCATTTATAAACAAGCAATAATTGATTTACCTAATACTCCAGCACCATGCTTGCCTCCATTTTGAATCTTTATTTTTGGAATTATCTGTAAAATTCCTATATTAAATTAAAATAAAAAATAAAAACAAAATACTTAAACAGTTAATGAATATCAGATATTCCCTTTATGCAAATAATATTGAAAATAAAGTTCTTTTTAACCAGATGATATATATAGACTCAAGAGCCAAAACATTAAGACCACCCCTAAATTTTGCAATGAACTCACCTGGATGACGTGGAAGGCACATGATCAGGCGGAAGTGGTATTTAACTGTTGCTGGAGAGTCTGAAGAATCATTCTTTCACTTACTTCTGAGAGTGATGAGAAAGGCTGAGGATCTAAGCGACTTTGAAAAAGGGCATTTAATGGCTTGAAGGCTTGGAACAAGTATTTACGAAACTGCACGACTCGTTGGTTGTTCACGATCAATAGTTGTTAGTACTTATGCAAAGTGGATGAATGACGGTGAAACCAGCAGTAGACAACATGGTGTTGGACGTCCACACACTATCAATGAAAAAGGTCGTCGGAGACTGTCTCGCATGGTGAAGCAAAACTGGAGCCAGACAGTGGCTCAGTTGACAACCCAATACAATGCAGGGCCAAGTAGAATAGTATCGGAGCACACTGTTCAGCGGACACTGTTGAATATGGGGCTACACAGCAAACATCCCACTCGTGTGCCTTTGCTGACCAAGCGTCATCACCAACTGCACCTGCGCTGGGCCCAGGAACATTGCGACTGGTCCATGGATCGGTGGGAGAGAGTTGCCTGGTCAGATAAGTCACGGTTTGTCATTCATCACGCCGATGGCCGTGTCAGGATACGCCGTTTTCCAGGCGAACAGTTGCTCCCTCAATGTACAGTAGGTCATACACAGGCCAGTGGTGGCGGTATTATACTTTGGAGGACGTTCTCTTGGGCGTCTCTGGGACCCATGGTTGTGGTAGAGCAGACTATGAATGCTACAGGGTGTCTGAATACCCTGCACCCTTACATGGCCTCTGTTTTTCCAGCTGGAAATGGAATGTTCCAACAGGACAACGCCCCATGTCTCAAGGCTAAAATTGTGTTGGAGTGGTTCCAGGAACATGATGCTGAATTCCAGTTTATGTCCTGGCCGCCTAACTCACCAGATCTCAATTCAATAGAACACATTTGGGACGGCAGCTCAGAGTTCAAAGACCACCAATTCCCAATATCTTGGATTTGCGTGACCGCTGCTTAAACATCTGGTACAATCTGTCTCCGGCCATCTACTAAGGACTTGTGGCATCCATGCCAAGGCGGGTTGAAGCTGTGTTGCGCGCCAAAGGTGGGCCAACTCGTTATTGACAGGTGGTCATAATGTTTTGGCTCTTGAGTGTATATTGCTTACTGAATGACAATATTGAACTTTTCATTTCAGAAGAAAAACCTTAATAGTTTTCAACTTTTTATTCTGGTTTTTAAAACAATTTTAGAAATTCAAAACTAAAATATTTTTGTCCAAAGATCAGATTAGAGAAAGAATTTAAAAAGCAAAAAAATGAAAGGGGGAAATAAAGAAATTCATGAATTAACATAAAAATGCCATAGTGAAAGAAAAGAAAAACTTAAAGGCCAAATTTGAAAAAATCATATTGAGCAGATAGAAAAAAAAATATCTGTAACATCTTTTTAAATTGAACTTGAATGCAAGACAGTTTAGTAATTTTAAAGTTAAATGTTAATTTACATTGATAAGAAGTAATAATTACAACATATGTAGTTTAAAAGAACATAGTGAGAAGGAGTGTGGAAAAAATCTGTAACAGTATTAAGAATTGAGAAAAGAAGTCTTGCTGATTCGGAAAAAAAGCTCAATGTGTAAAGAAGTTTTTTATAAATTAAAGAATAACAACAGAAAAAAATCCTAAACGGGTAGTATTAGTTGCTTGAAAATACTGAAAAAATTAGTAAAAGTTTGCAAAATTTGTTTCTATAATAAAACTTTTACTGATTACCATTAGTAAAATAAAGGGACCTATTTTTTATTTTATAAAAACTGCATAAAAATAAGAGTAATTTAAAATATAAAAGTTGAAAGAAACCCAACTATCTACAACTAAATTAAAAATAATCTGGAAATGCAATTAGGTATGTCAAATAAGAAATGCTTTTTTTCCCAAGTTGTTTTTAATCCTTTTGGCCAAGATACTTTTGAAAACTCCAGTCAGAAATATCATGGACAGGATATATTGAGGAAGAGACCTTACCCTGTCATTTTGATTAGAGCAATAAAGATGGGATTAAACAACATACAGTAAAAAATTAAAATTAAAAAGAAACATGGCTGAAAATCTATTTCCTTAAGCAATTACTTCCTGCTATAGAACAAGGTACACTTGAAAATTCCTTGCTTACTGCATAATATTTAGGCATACTAGAATTGTAATATTATTAATCTTCCAAATTAATTAAGTTTCTAAACATAAAAATTTTTCTTGACCAGCATTTGCATACATTTTAGTTTACATGCATTCTGAATGCTGGACAAGCTAGGTTTGCACACTTGTGATTTTAAAAAAGAATAAATCTCTACATTTTTTTCATTATTACCCTCATTCATTCCCATTAAAAAAAAAAACCTTTAATTTCACAACAACAGCCCAATAGGAGTTTCATTGCTATTAGTTTTATTATAGAAAAGCCCTGTCCTTTACGGTTTCCATCCTCCTCCTTTGGCAGAAATGGCTGATGCTATTTACAGGTATAATGGAGTAATTTTTTATTGTATGCTTTAGAGAACACATCAAATAAAACAATTACACACAAAACCTTGTAAAGCCTTATAATATCTACAAACAGTAAATAGATATTATAACAAATATTACAACTATAAGGTTCAAAAAACAAATATTTGTAGAATGTCTCCCCTTTACCACATATTTCTTTCCACTTCCTAAATTATAATGTTTAGTTCACGAGGCAAGGTAGTGAATAATTAATAGAAAATTTATATCATAGATTAAACAGTACTTACCTCACGATATTTATCAGGGGTTGATGTGATAAGAGTAGGGCAAAATGATGTAACTCCATGTTGAAGGATACCTTTAGCAACCATATTAATACTTGTTGCTATATCTTCTTTTGGAGTAGAAAAATCAAATCCAAAACCACCTAACATATTAAAGAATTATGAGCAATTAGTAATTTTTAACTAAAAAAAATCAAAAGAATATATGCACTACAATTTTTATAGAATTAGATATCTTTAACATACTTTTTCTCTTATTAGTATACCACTAAATTACAAATATAATTGAATTAGAATTATGTTAAAATTTTAATGTTATTTTTATACTTTAATCATAGTAATAACATTAAAATTTGTAAAGTACAGTAAGTATTATAATGCAAATTATATTTTAGGAAGTATGTTTAGTAGTATTCAGAAACTATTTTCAACAATCATTACATTATCCATGTAAAAGACAATTTTTAAAAGGATGCCACTGAGATGCTGTAATGGATTTCAGTATTTTATCAAGAATTAAATCAAGAGAATTTTTTTTTGTATTTATTTTTTAATAACAATAATCCACACAATTACACAGTTTATTACTTCAATATTAACAAATATGGCAATGAATACTGAAGAATTTGATCACTAGCTCTCTACCAGTAGAAAATTATAAAAGCATTTTAAAAAAAGCTATGTCTTACAAAAAAAAGTTGTGACAAATGAATTCACTGATCTGAAACTTTTATTTTTTTAAAAAATATTACAATTTAAGATTTTTTACTGGTTTCTTACCCTATTTGCAAATTAAAAATTACTTTATTTGTTAAAATTAAATTAGTGCATACTTTTAATTTTAAATTTACATATTTAATATATTTAATTCAATTTACTTGATTCATTTTAGATACTTTTCCATTAGAATAAAATTGTTTGTTAGCAAGAACAAACATTTGAAATAGATAAGTTTAAAAACATAATAACGAATTAAAATATTTATTTGCAAAGCAATTTTATCAGGCCTACATATAAAAAAGAATACTAAATAAAAAAGAAAATTTAGTCTAAGTAGATGGTATAAAATGCAATTATCTTTCAAAATTGTTGGAAACAATAAGGTTTTTCCGATACCTTTTTTAATATAAACAATTGAAAAACAAATTGAAGAAATAAAAATTATATCTTAAAAAATATCATATGTTATATTTTAATATTTATACATAAAAATATACCTTCTACAATACAGCTTTCTATAATGAAAAAAAAAATCTATATAAAAAACATGATCACAAATTTTATCATTATTGTAATATACTTAAGAATGTAGAAATTAAATTTCAGCATCTCAATTTTTAAATGCAATTTAAAACAGATTATTCAAATGCTAACAAACTTCAACTACAATAAAATGAAATTTAATTGAAAAAAAATCTATAAAAAAATCACCATTTATCTGTAGATCAATGAAACCAGGCACTATTAATGCATTTCCACAATCTATTTTCAAATCAGCTATAACTTTTTCATCATAGAATACTGGCTCAGGATTAACAATTTTGGAATCTCGAACCCACAAATCTTCTCTCATTATATGACCATCTCTCAAAATAGTACAGTTGTGGAATTGTATAAGTTTTCCAGGAGGAGACATTATAGAACTAGAATGGCAGTAACAAAATTGATATATAATTTTATAATGATATATATATTTTGCACATGACATGATCTACATTAAAAATAATAACCTGACATTAAGGACATTTCAATTGCGTATATGCTTATTAAGTGAGCGAGAGTGAGAGAATATTAACGTCGCACTGATTTGCAACACAAGGGCTTTTGGCGACGGTCCGCGTAATTTTGAATCATGGTTAAGTGACGCGGACGACACCTGAGCTGGCACCCCCTCTCCTAACTACCACACCACACCAACGGGAGGGCGTTTGAGCTCTCGACAGATTTAACGTGCATCGCTCCCCTACACTGCGGATCTTTGGTGGTACTAGGATTGAACTCATGACACGCTAGCCATGATCCAATGCCTAGCCCACTCGGCCGTATATGCTTATTAAATAATCTATGGATAATGTTGAATATAATACATTTTATGTGTATTTCATTTTAAAGATATATTGAATGAAATAAAGATGAAAAGAACGTATAGCAAAAAAAATTTTGATTAATACACAGAGAAAATTAAATACAAGCTATTTTGTCATTTATATAAATATTAGTGAAATGTCAATTTAAATTAATAACAGATTTTCATGCGATAAGATGCATTTAATCAATTCATTTATTATTTTAAGTATAAAAAGAAAATGAACTACCTAGCACTTTCAATTAATGTGTGGCAAAAAATATGTAAAAACAGTTCAAAATTCTACAAACAAAGTAGGTCTTTTCAAAATCATTTATCACCCGAGTGCAAAGTATTTAAATTCTTATTTATTTACCTTTTTTTACTTAGTTTAGCAAGAAGGTTGCAGTTAATATTTTATTTTGGTTCCATAAACAACGAATACAAATATCTGTAATGATCTGTTGAATAAGCCTTTTCTTGGTTTAAAGAGAAAAATTGAAAAAAAAATCCCACACAATCAACAGTGTACAGTAACGTTTTAAGGAAATAAAGTCGACGATTTTCCAGCTCCAACTCTTTATTACTAGCTAAGGTTGACTGCCAGTGACTAGTCACTTGAGCTAGAAATCCCTTTCAAACTAACACGCCAGGCCAATGGTCATGAATAATTCATGTGCATCATCTCCTCTACTCGGTAGGTATTCAGTGGTACTGAGGTCCGGACTCATGACATGCCAACAACGAGTCCGTCATCATAACCACTAGACTACTATGACAGTCAGGACAGGCTTTCTGGGGGTTACGGTGCCGGGGAATGCTGGGTGCCAGGGCCTCTCGATTGAGGGGACCCTACATGTTCTAGATGAACTTTTGCATATGAAAACTTACAATATTCCTAATGCGAAAAGTACATTTTTCTAAAGACGTTGTTGCAGATTTCTGAATTTCGACAATCTGCAAAGCACCGTATTTGTTCGAATCTAAGCCGCATTTCCTCCCCAATGCTATTGAAAATCAGGTGCGGCTAAGAATCGAAGACAGAACAAATTCATTGGATGAGGGAAATTAAATATGATACTGACGGGTTAGAGCAATAACAGGTTCATGCATTTATTAAAAAGGTTTTAATACTGGTAAAATAAATTAATTTTTTGCATCTTATTATAGTTTTCCTCTTAAGTTTTCGTAAAATTGCATTTACATAAACATCTTTACATTATTTTTTCACGAAAACGTATTGAGAATTTGGGGTGTGGCTTAGTTTCGAATAAATACGGTAATTCCTGAAATCATGCTCAAACTGATAAAGAAGTTGTTTCTTTATCAGTTTGCACTGCGGCAAAATAAGGCATGTAATAAGAAATGGTTTCAAATTTTGAAGAGCATTCTTCAACAATATTCCCCTTATGTTAATTATGTTTATTATAAGGCCAATTGCTTATTATTTTTATACCAAAATTATCATAGTACGATTTTTATGTCGTATTATTCGTTGCACACGATCTTCCAAATTATTGTATAAATCACTTGGTTTTTCCTCCCAAAATAATTTATTTCAAACATTTCATTATTAAATTTTAAGTTGTTCTAAATATTCGAAATGAAGTCTTTATCACAATATAAAGTATTCTTATCTGTATTATGAATTTCCATAGATTTTAAGTTCAAAAATTGAATGAAATTTTCATTCAACTAGGAGCACTGTTATATTTTTAAAACCGAAATGTTTTGTTATAGCTTAAATTCATCGGAGATTTTCTACCTTAAGTTATAGCCTCAAAAATGTTATATATTGATCGCAAATAATATTTTTAATTTTTCTTTCCCGAATGAATTTTTCAAAAGTATTGCGCACCTATCAACATGAACAAATTATGTAATTCTGCGTTAGAAAATGAAGTCCTGGACAAAATTAAAGACAATAAAAAGCACTACGTATTATAGAATTCAAATGGATTGTACTCCAGATATTTTGCATATAAGGAACAAAACTCAATCATTATCAGATTATTTAAATTTTGAAGAAGAAATTTAAACCGTGTAAATGAGTCATTTACAGGGTAACTGGAGAAAGATTATTGAAAAGATTAAGTAAGTTTGATTTAGATATGAACTGTAGAGGGTAGAGTATGTGACAACGGTAGCAAAATGAAAGGGAATAAGGGTGTGTTGGAGAGCTCGACTTTTCTGGGAGTACCAATATGCCAAAAGGGTTGTAAAAGAACCGCAAGTGGCAGTCCACCTATTGTTCGTTTGAGAGAGGGTTGTTTTATTCGTTAGCACTGGTGTTAGTTTTTCCCGTAATAAACATTTGATTTAGAATAATAACAACTTGTTTTTGAACTTTCGTTTCGTACACCTCTCTCCCTACATTTTTTGGCTCCACCTGAGATGGAATAATTAGCAATTTAAAACCAGTATTTGGATATGTCTTCTATTAAAGCATTGTATTGAAATAGTGGTATTATACTCGCCCAACTAACCAAAATATCGTCAAAACCATTGGACAATCTGTCGGAATTTGAACTTTGAATCGTACTGGTACACCGTACTCAGTGTTTTCTCCTCCGACAGCGAATTATTTACAACTTTCGTATGATTTCCGGAATATTACTTACTTCATTTACAGACGAAACACATGTATTTCTTTCGGCAAATGAATGACTTTGTCGCGGACTTCACCACAGAAACCAATTCCAGGTATCCATTATTGAGATAATTCTTAGGTGTTAAGAAACATTGACAATTTATGTAATTCAAATTTACGCAAAACTTAAGCAACAGATGTTTTTTTTCCCATAACTCCACGAGAAATCATCTGTAAGACACGAAATTCAGAAATGAGAGACAGCATTTTATACATAAACGATGACGAAAGCATAGTAAAGCAAAAAGGAAATACAAAGCATATAGTATGGAATCGAAGAAAAAAAGGTCTTATTGAACTCATTGTATCATTACAAATGAATGTCTACAAGAGGAAGAACAAGTAGATTTTCCTTATCATGAGATATGCCTTATTTTACTGCAATAGTCAGGGACGTCTTAAGATTTCTTGAGGCTCTGGGACCCTACACAAATGTAAGCCCTACCTATAAATGACCCTTAAAAGTAGACAGTATATATCATACATTGTCAAATACTCGTACAAACAATAATCCGAAACAAATAAATGTACAAGACTCAAATCGCACAAACCGGGTCAACTGATTTGCCATCTATTGACTATAATGATGGTGTACGGTGGTAGGCATAGCCCTATACATGGACAATGGTCATCATATGTAGCCAGTTGACGTATTATACGAAATTTCCAGTTTTTTTTGGAGAATACAACCAGAAAAATCACTTGACCGTTGAAATTATTCCAATCAGGATCTTATTAAGACTGAGTGCTGAGTCGAGAGCGATACGAGGCCTCCATTGTGGCTGAGGCCCTGGGCCAGTGCCCAGTCCTCCCATACCTTAAGACGTCCCTGGTAATAGTTGCTTCTTAGTATCTTCATTCTCAGCATCATATTGTCCAAAAGTTCTTGAGGTAAGAGCGCCTGTTCCTCAATCACCATTTGTATCAGTTGTTGGGTGTTTCCCGGAGAATGTAACGGTGCCGTAAGACGTTTCCCTAAAGCATACCAAACATGTTCTTCTTTCAAAGCACTACAGTCGATTACCGGTCAAAGCTGTCTCAGTCAGCTTAGACCATCTTGATCTATTTGTGTGTGATGCTATGTTCTTCCATCACTTAACTCCCAAGTCCTTCAACCACTTTTCTACTTTATCCATCCACCTTGTTCTCGGTGTTTTCCGCTTATCCTCTGGAGTTTGGAAACAGTGGCGGCGCGAGACCTGAACTTAATGTGGGCATGATACATTTCTCGAGGCCCTCTGTTCACGTAAGAAGATGGTTTATAAAACTAAAAACCAATTTTTATTCATAAAGAAAAAAAACCAAACTTTTTACTCATACTTCTTTGGCAATTAAACAATAATTTAAAAAAAACTAAAAAAACAGAAATTTTTTACTTTTAGTTTTGCTGAAATCCTTAATGATTTATTATTTTATTTATCAAATGCCTGACCATTGACCATCAAGTCATTAGGCAATGAGCTCTCCAATATTTTTTTTACAATATAATCCAAACTCTTAAGTGCAGAGCACACGTCAAGATGAGCAGCGTCCATGACTTGTCCAGAAGCACACAAAACACAAAAAGGGGAGTCAGTCAGTTTAAAACGGAATAAATCAGAGCAAAGGCAGTCGTGTCCTGTCAACAATCTAAACTCAGTCACAACAGCAGCACGAGGAGAGTCCGAGACACATTTAGGTTTTAATAGCACTCTCCCTCAGATTTATTCTTGGCAGCACTGGAGGTAGCATCTCGAAAGCATTTTTTTAAAAATCCTAACAATTTCGAGTTTTGCTGAGTGAAGAGGCAGGTCTCTAGTAGATCTTTGGAGAATATTCGTGCCTCTTTTTGCTAAAAGGTATGCCATTTCATTTCCCCAAAGGCTACAATGGGAAGCATTCCCAAGACTTTATTCGAAGCAGAAACTAGCACCTCATTATAATAATTTAAAACCGGCTGGACATATAGGTCTAATAAGTAATTTTAAGGGTATATCTATCACATCCCCATTTAGCACAAGCTAGTCTTTCAAGAATGGGGAGTCTCTTCCTAGCTTTTGAGATGACGTGTTCAACATGCTTGTTCCATTTCAATTTGTTATTGAATATGCAGCCCAGATAAGTTGAAACAACATTAAGCTGCAAAAGACAGCCTCTATAAGCAAGGTTAGCAGTGAAAGGTTGTCTATTTAAGGTGAAATACTGACTAGTGGTCTTCCCTAAGTTTATAGTCATATTATTCTCCAAACACCAGGCGTCCAGTCTCTCAAGAGACTTATTCAGGACAGTATTTAGCTCAGACTGTTCTTCTTTAGATGCACAGCACCAAACAGCAAGATCATCCACAAAAAGGGCGGCATTAGTCTGTCCAAATCAGAGGTCAAAATACCTGGCAGATCATTGATAAAGATATTGAATTAAAGAGGGCTGATCACAGTACCCTGGGGCAAGCCAGTTTCACTTTGACATATTGAAACAGATGTTTCACGTCTGTAATGGTGTTGGGTAAATTTGAGATCATATTTTATAACTCTTCATATAATTCGTAAGATTGTAAGTCACTACTCTCACCTACTTGCAGGGCTGTGTGTAAATCGACTGTTTTTCAGTATTTGCTCTTTTGGAATATTTTTTAACTTGTTTAAGTCATAGAGAAAACCAAAATTCTCAAAATGTTGATTTAAAGACATAAATTTTGAATCCACATCGCTTATCACAGTATTAAAAAAGTCTGTTTCATATCGGCTTTCTACAGACTCTATAGATTGATCGCCACCTTTATAATCAAGCGTTCTTTTCTTTTTGGCTACCCTTTTATTTTTAAAATCTTTTGGCAAATCATAACTGCTTTTCTCAAAAAACTTATGATCGTCAGACAAGCATTTTCCAACTCCAGTTAGTCTATAACCTTTGATACAGCTATAAAATGTACGCAAATGGTTGAGAGTAATGTATATAAATGGGCTTGTACAGATTTCCATAATTTACGTATCATATTGACACGCGTTAATAACTCATACCATACATGTAATGATACGATAAATTCCAAACTGAACATTTCATTTAAAACGGAATCGCAATCTCTGTGTCGTAATGTTCCGTTTGTTTTTTAAGTTTTCTATACATTCAATAATATCATCAAATTGTAATACAACAACACCATCAAATTGTAATAATCTGGCCTTCACCCCCTAGATTCTACTTTCCCACATTGTGTCTGATAAAGGCTTAATATAGTAAGCTTTAATTTATCTATGACAGTTTTTCAGCGTTTGCTAGAACTTGGAAACAGCACACAAAAAATGTTTTGTTGCCACTGACGAATTAGCTGCTTCTACCAATAACAGATTCCCAGCTATGACCGCCCCAAGGTGTGAAAAATGTCCGGGGGTTTATATTTAATATTCGAGTTTTAACTCCAATATTTATGCCTACCATATTTGCACCTTTGTTGTATCCTTGTCCACGGCAGTTCTGAATATCTAAGCCATTTTTTTCTACCACTCCCAGTAGGGATTGCAATATAGAGCAAAAGTTCAATACCGGTATTCGGTATTTCTTAGAACTTAATACCGGGATACCGTTTTATTAAAGAGTGTAAATATCACAAGAAATAATTTTTAACTTATAAGTTATAACAGTATATAAAGAATCACAAAAAAAAAAAAAAGGAACATCTTATTTTTATTATATCACAAGAAAAAAAAATGCAAATATCACTATTCAGTCAGTGGAAATATTACAAATAATTGAAATGTTCTCAATGTTTCAAAATTTAAATGTTTGAAATGTGTTCTTAAAAAACATAATGCATCAATTATACTGTCTCTAAGCCTGGAACATAATTGTGTGCAAAAATTACCAGCTGTCGAAAACTCTGTTTCGGCATCTACGCTAGTTGGTGGTACTATTAGCAATGTGAGCGATACACTTTTTACAAGTATTTACCTCTTAATCCTTCATCTTCAAATAAATCGATTTCTCCTCGGGTGACTTTGGATATAGCTAATTTCTGTACTGTATTTGGTTTGTTGAAATTTTTTTAGTTACCGCTAATTCTAATTTTTGTTCCAGAGACAGTTCCTTTTCACTATTGGTAGTAGTATCACATCATTATCTTCGATAATCGTACCGAATTCTTCTGAATGTGGATTGACATGTGGGTAAAAAATTTTAAGAAAATTTACAATAAACTTGATCAAATTTGATTTGGTTAATCTCTTTTCTTCTTAATTCTAGAACATTTTTTTTACATTGTGCAATCATATTCTTTTCATCATATAAATAATGAAACCAAACTAAAGTATTATCAACTAATTTTTTTATGTTCTTTAAAGTTATTCTTATTGATTATTATGGGTTATATTTATGAGTATATATATATACAGTGGCGGTGTTAGGCGCCAGCGACGGCCTCGCGCTTGAGGGGGCCTCGCAAAGTTTTAAATTATTTAAAATTTAGTTATTCAGTGCGTCTATTTTAATTTCTAATTGTGTAATTTTTGTCATCATTTGATTAGCAATAGGAACCGATTCATTTGATTCTGTACTGCCAGATTTAGTCTGACCGAGAAATTTCATGATACCTGCACATTAAACCTGGTTGAATACAACTCCTTCCACTTTCTTTTTGCTGCACCACCGATTTTCTCCCGTTATCTCTATCTTTCTTAGTGCCTAAGCCTAACATGATTCAAAAATTATGAAAAATGACAAGTACCAATATTATTTATTCTTACATCAAATACTTAAAATTTATAATATGGTATAGAAACATGAAGCGTGACTGCGTCTGAATGCCATACTTTACTTGGCTTTCAAAAGATGGGAAGTCCTGAGCAATGCCCCTTCTTTGACCGGAGACTCCCTGCGAAAGCAACTTAACTCCAGCTAATGTTGCCAGACTAAATATGAACGAATGAGCGGAAACGACAAAGTTGAGAAATTTTAAGTAAAAGAAAATCTATAACAATATTTTCACGAATTATTTATTCATATGCTTTCATGCGGCAATAAATAGAATATATATTTTTAAAAAGTCAATATTTTTCAGTATTTCGATATCTTATGGCGGAAAACACATAGAGTGGAGAATTTTCTAATTTATTAATTTAATAAAAATCCCGTAGCGTGCATTTTTGGATTTTCCTTACTTTTCGTTTAATTTATTTCGGCTTTGAGGCGCGAGGCCCTATGCACCACGAGGACGGGGGCAGTGGCCCACACCGCTCACGCCACCTCTGTTTGGAAAGTTATTTTCTTTGCAGGATTTTCATCACTATATCGAAATACACTGCTGGCCACCGTAAATGCAACACCTTGAAGGACGCACGCAAATAGCATGAAATTTACAACATGCATTAGCGGAGGTGAGATATGCAAATGCTTAGAATTTCAGCACAGACACACATCACGCACACCTGTGGCGCCACCTCAAAGCGCTGGAGATTTCGACGATAAGTTCGGCAATTGTGTTTTTCTCGTGGTTTTTTCAAAAAACGATCAGTTATGTCTCGTAGAAAGCAGCGATCAGCTTTTGATCAAGTATCCGAGTTCGACAGAGGAAAGATAGTGGCCTACCGAGATTGTGGATTATCTTTCAGGGAAATCGGTAGTCGTGTTGGACGAAACCAAACAACTGTAATGCAGATATGTGACCGTTGGATGCAGGAGGGTACGACGGACCGACGTGGTCCATCGCATCCACCTCAGTGCACCACTTCACGTGAGGACAGGCAAATTGTGCGCATGGTAGTCACATCACGAACCACAGCACAGCACATTGAGTCTGTAACGCATCATTCAGTGTCTGCGCGTACCATTCGACGCCGTTTACAGCACCGCAAGACGTCCATTGCTTGGTCTACCCTTGACGCAGAACCACAGACGTTTCCGCCACCAATGGTTCGATGAAAGAAGAATGTGGGTGGTAGAATGGAATGAAGTTGTCTTTACTGACGAGTCATGCATCTGTCTGCAACACCACGATGGTCGGACTCGAGTCTGGAGACACCGTGGAGAGAGGATGCTGAACAGCTGCTTTATGCACCGCCACACTGGTTCTGCATCGGGTATTATGGTATGGGGCGGTATTGGATATCACTCTCGCACTCATCTAATACCCATTGCCGGTACTTTTAACAGCCAGCGCTACATCTTCGCGGTGTTGGAGCCAGTTGTCCTTCCTTACCTTCAGGGCTTGGCCACAGCCATATTTCAACAGGATATTGCACGACCACACGTGGAACGCATTGTCCATGGTTCTTCGTCATCACCAGATTGAATTGCTTCCCTGGCCGGCTCGCTCTCCAGATCTTTCGCCAATAGAAAACATGTGGTTCATGTTTGTTCAACGATTAACCCTGATTACACCCCCCAGCTGCTACACCAGATCAACTTTGGCAACGTGTGGAAGCTTCTTGGTCTGCTGTACCCCAAGAACACATCCAAAGTCTCTTTGAATCGATGCAGAGACGTATGTCAGCGGTGATCTCCAACAATGGAAGTTACTCTGGCTTCTGATTCTGGCAGGAACCACACTTCACAGAAGTCTATAAATTTAATCATTTGATTCTTGGTCAACATGTTATCTACAAAATAAATTTTGTTGTGCTATCTCTTATCTTTCTTGGTGTTGCATTTACGATGTGCAACAGTGTACATGTCCAAGCCACCTTATTTGGGAAGCTTTAATCACGGTGACTATGTTGAGTTCTCTGTATTTTGATTGATGTTCAAGGTTGTATCGTATTCTGTAGATTCCGTTTTCTCTAACTGCACCACAAATTTTTCAAAAATATTTTCTCTTGAAAGTCATCAGTTTCTCTTCGTCTTCTTTGTTAATTGTCCAGTATCAGCTGACGTATAATACAATTGGTATAACTAAAATATTGTATTGCTGTATTTTTGTTTTGCTACTTAAGTTTTTTTATTTAAACTGGTTTCGTAATCCATCATAACATCTGTAAGTCATTTCGAATCTATTTTTAATTTCAATTGTTATGGCATTACTATTATTTTCAATTGTGCCTAAGTACACTCACTTCCAAAAGTTAAGCACGAAGATGTAAAATGCAAAAAAAATCAACAAATACTGCTTTGATTGACACAAAATTTAGCAGTAAAGTAGCATATATATTTATACAAAAAACAAAATCAATAATTACATACAGAAATGAAAACAATATTAATTTTTTGTAAATTATCAGATAATGTCATATTGCAGGATTAAACAGAATTACGTATAAAGTGAAAATAAACAGCATAAAATGAAAAAAAGGACATTAATAGGGTATGTGATCCCCCATCTGTATGCAAAGCTTACACTTTCTGACCAAGCTTTCAATTATGTGGTCCACCACCGCAAAATTAAGCAATCATCATTTTTTTTGTAGAGCAGTTTCTAGCTCAATAAGAGTGGCTGGAGGTGGGAAAGGTGAAGATACAGCATGGCGAGAGCATAACAAAGATTTTCAATGGGATTAAGGTCGGGCGAATATGCTGGCCACACCATACGCGCAATCCTTTCACTCTCCAAGTAGTCATCAACGATGTCAGCTCTATGGGAATGTGCGTTATCGTCCATTAAAACAAAAGTAGGGTCAACTGCTGCAGCGTACAATCTCACAACGGATTCTAGGACTTCATCTCGATACCGGACAGCCGTCGCAGAACCCCGTTTAAAGATGTGCAGGTCGGTGTGGTATCCTAATGAAACCCCTGCCCACATCATAATGCTTCCGCCTCGGAATGCGTGATGTTTTGGGGCTGATTGCGTGTTCCTTGTTTACGCCATATCCTTATACGCTTGTCATCTGACTCCAGAACAAATCTTGACTCATCAGTAAACATGAAATTGCCCCAGTCAGACACAGTCCAATTGCCATATTCCCGGCACCGCTTTAATCGTGCCCCTCTTGATTGGACGGATAGAGGAACACAGACTCGAGGTACCCGGGCATACAGTCCATTCATATGTAATCTTCGGCGTACAGTAGCTGCAGATATAGCCTTACCAATGGACGCTGTAACCATAGATATCACACGTGTGGAGGTCGCTCTGCGATTCCGCTTGGCTACAATAGCAATTTCTCGATCCTCCGCGGGGGTCGTAACTCTTGGGTGACCACCTACGGGCCTTCGGACAACTGTTTGTGTGGTTTGGAATTATTTCCATAAACGTGAAATTATAGAAGAATGAACGCCGAAGAAAAAAGCAACATCTGTGATCGACTGTCCTGCTTCAATGCGCCCCACAGCACGCCAGCGCTCAGAATCTTCCATTCATTTTCTGGAAGTCATAGAAACACGTATGTCTTGAAAACAAATTGTACGAAAGTTTTAAACACCTTCTATCAGCACTTACAAAATCAACTTCTGTAACCCTTCATAAAGCTGGCTTCTTATAAGACTGCCCTTTTTGCATATTTCTTGACATGAAACCATGATTGGCTGTTTGCATCTACCTCTGCAGCGAAGTGCATCCTCTTCAATTCTGATTGGCTTCCGGAAATTAGCATTTTCCTCTCCGTGCTTAACTTTTGGAAGTGAGTGTATTTAAACTGAGTCCACATGTTCAAATTCATATTAATTAATTTCCAGTGGTTGTAGATTTGAAATTCTGTTTGTTATCATGAATTTAGTTTTTTCTTCGTTGACCATCAATCCTGTTCTTTGCTGCTGTCTCGAGTGCATTGAAAGCTTCTACTATAGCTGCCTTCTCACGATATCAATATCTACAAATGCTAGCAGTTGTACAGATTTAACAAAAATTGCTTTTCGAGTTTGTTTACCAGATTCTCTGATTGCCTTCTCTAGTGCTATGTTAAACACATGACACGATAGGGAGTCCTCTCGTTTCAGTATAGCAGTTCAGCGTCAGATACTTCTGATCCCACCTTTACTCTGTGTGGAGTGTCATTCTTATCAAGTTGACAAATTCTTTAGGGATTTCCAGCTCCAACATTGCCTGATATAATTTCTCTCTAATGATGCTATCGTAGGCTGTTCTAGAGTCACTAAAAAGATAAGCATCTATATTATATTCTCTGGTCCTCTCAAGTATTTGTCTAATGCTGTGTATCTGATCTTCCCTTTTGAAATCTATGTTGATATTCCAATTACTCTTCTAATATAAGTAACAAGTCGTTCGTCAGGATGTTTGAGAATATCTAGTATGATGTGTTCAAGACGGTATAATTCTCCTATAATTCTTACAGCCTAGCGTGTCTCCTTTCTTGTATATTGGACAATTGGAACCGTCTTCCCATTTAATGGGCCCTTTTTCCATGGTCCAAACACTAGTGATAATGGAGTGTATTTCCTTGATGAGTTTAGACTCCTTTATGTTCAGGAGC
Organism: Trichonephila clavata; assembly: GCA_019973975.1. Taxonomy (NCBI): domain Eukaryota; kingdom Metazoa; phylum Arthropoda; class Arachnida; order Araneae; family Nephilidae; genus Trichonephila; species Trichonephila clavata. The sequence continues at coordinate 2,517 of BMAO01007038.1, read as the reverse complement.
TTGGCTTTGATACCATCCGGTCCTACCGAACTATTATTATTTAGTTCATTACTGCTCTTTCAGCTTCATCTATGGAAGGTGGCTCTATTTCATTTTTTGAGGGTTCCTGATTATATCTTCCTCTAAAGTATCTTTTCCTTCAAGAGCAGTTTTGAAATGTTCTTTCCATCTCCTTAGCATATTTCAGTATAATCATTCATAAGCTCTCAGTTTTCATCATAACAAGTGAGAGTTCTGGGGCAAAAGTCTCTTCTTGCGTAGTTCACTACATTGTAGAACTTTCTTGCTTCTCTGTGTTTTTCAAGATGTTTGTTTAATTCGATAGCTCTAACACGAAAGTGGACTCAAGAGTCTCTAACACATATTGTTCATGACACAGTTTTCTTGTGGACTAGCGTTTATTGATTACTCATAACTTCTGTACATTTACATTGGAGTTGCAGGGCATGCGCAGTTCAGGCAGCGCAATTGGGATTGCGCAGACACAGTTTATACATACATTACACAGATACAACAACACACTCTAATCTCTTAATTACACAAACAGCGCTTCGTATGCCGTGAACTGACATACCGCCCCACATTGCACTGGTTACACCATGCAATCACTGAATTAATTATTTACACAAAATATATCTAAATTTTTCATCACTCAAATTCCACAAAAGACACTTAAAGAAATGCACTATATCATTGAAAATAAAATTTTAAAAAAAATTCACTTGAATTGATTAAAACACACAAAAAATAAATTTTATCAACAGTATTTAATCATTTGGCATTGGCAAAACACAAACTTTAGATATGGCTCTTTTACAAGTACTAAATTGAGTTTTCACTTTAACTACACGAATTTTGTTATCGACTCCTAAATAAACTTGAATAATTCTTCCTAATAACCACTTGTATGGTGGCAAATTCTCTTCAATTAAGAGTACTAAATCTCCAACTTTTACATCATTTTTTTCGAACATCCATCTGTTCCTTTGTTGCATTTGATTAAGATAATTGCGATGCCAAAATTTCCACATTAATTGCACTATTCTAGTAATTTTTTCCCATTTCTTAAGGGGTAACTCTTCTTTATATTTATTAAGTTGGACTCAATAATAGAATTTAAGGATCTATTAATCAAGAAGTGAGCAGGAGTAAGAACTTCAAACTCATTCTCATTAGCAGACAAGGGGCAAAGAGGTCGAGAATTTAACATACCCTCGATTTGAACTATCACGGTTAAAAATTCTTTATTAGTCAAATTTATTCCCCTCATAACTCTTTTTAGATGATATTTAAAAGATTTAATAGCAGCCTCCCATAGACCACCAAAGTTGGGGGATCTAGGGGGTATAAACTTCCACTTAATGCCTTCTGCCGCTAAGTATCTAGCTAATTGATCATCTGGTTTGCTAACCATTTCATGAAGTTTTTTAATTTCCCTATTAGCTCCTACAAAATTTTTAGCGTTATCAGAAAATAATTTTGCACATTTCCCTCTTCGTACAATAAATCTTTTTAAAGTCGCAATAAATGCATCGGAAGTTAAATCAGACACTACTTCGATGTGTACAGCTTTAAACACAAAACAGATAAATATACAAACATAGATTTTATGCAAACTTCCTTTGCGTTGGCTTTTGTTTTTTATGAAGAAAGGACCACAAAAGTCGACACCCGAGCAGTTAAAAGGGTAGTCAGTGTTAACTCTTTCCTTAGGCAGATTGCCCATTATTTGAGATGTTATAACAGGTTTACATTTAAAACAGATTATACATTTATGAACAATTTTTCTACAAAGATTGCGACCATTGAGAGGCCAAAATTTTTCGCGAACATAATTCAAAAGTGAAAAAGCACCAACATATGAAAGTATTTGTTATGCAAATATTGAATTATCATACATGACAGTTTATGGGTTTTAGGCAAAATAATTTGATGTTTTTGATTAAAATGAAAATTTGTATTACCTAATCGGCCGCCCACTCTAAGCACTCCATCTGAATCCAAAAACGGATTGAGACTTTTCAACTTATTTTTTGGCAAGATAGGTTTTTGTTTTTCAATACATTTTATTTCTACTGAAAATTCTTGCCTTTGTACACTTTTTATTAAAAAGATCTCTGCTTTCTCCAATTCATCTACTGTTAGTGGGCCACTGGCTTTGACCTTCCTTCTCAGGTTGTTTATGAACCTAAAAATATAACTTAAGATGCGCAAAAGGGTTAAATAGTTATTACTAAGGTTACACAAATTGTTCACAAAGTCATTCACATAAATTTTAAAAACTGGCACTTCATTCTCAAGTTTTTCACGGACACTGTTCTTCAGTTCTGAATTGCACGCATCGTAGTTTTCACTAATGTTCACAGGTTTGTTCGGATAATCACTGCCAGATAGAAACTCTGGACCGTTCCACCACATTTCTTGGGTCAGAAGTTTGTCAGGATCTACTCCACGAGAAATCAAATCTGCAGGATTCTGGTTGGATGGCACATGTTTTCCATTGCCGTACAGGGAACA